>WNWK01005072.1:0-46712 GCA_009830355.1 Cherax destructor | reverse complement strand
AAACCCAAAATAATTGATTTGATTTGTTTAATCTGATTTAATAATTTTATTAATACAAATAATAAAATATTATGTTGACATATAAAACTGTAATGACCCAAAATTACAGTGGAACCCGGAAAGAAAAATTCACCCCAGAAGCCTGCTCAAGTGATTACCGACAATTTCGTCCAAAAAAAAAATTCATTTAGGTTAGTCTTTAAACCCCCAAAAAATACACTTCCACAAGCATTTACAATATTATCCAAATTGCCGATTTGGGGGTGTTCGTTAACCGGGTTCCCACTGTAAAAACTTACAGGGGTACCTCGGTTAACGATGGTCCCCCCCCCTTTTATGTAAGTTTATTTTTTAAATGTTTTTGAAAGTGTTTTTTGGGAAAAGAGTCTGGCATTGAACACATTCGGGGCAAAAAATATCATTAACCGAGGTACCACTGTATTATGTTTAAAAAAATGTTATGTTCAAATTATATTCAAATTTCATCTTAAATATCAATATACTTATATTGTAAATTGTTTACTATAATTTTACCATTTAGTTTTAAGTTAATTTTAAGTCCCCCCAAAAAAATAATAATAATAATAATAATAATTTTTATTTTGACATGATACAAGGTTGTACTACATAGTTCTAGGTAAATGGGTGTCCATCCAAAAGCCCCTAATATGTGAGCATTGTGGGCATTCTTAAAATTAATTAACAGTAAGTAATGGTAAAAAATTTTGGTTGATAATTTACAAAATAAGTATATTAGCATTTGGGGCTTTGGCATGTACACCTCTTGTAATCTCATAACCCATTGTACATCTTTGTATCATGTCAAAAAAAAAATTTTTTTATTACCCCCGACACCTAAAATTAAATTGCCTGTGTCCATTTAATTTTTTTTTTTTTAAATTGAGTAACGACCCCAAAAAAATAAAATTTGATGGAAAACTTAGGGAAATTTAAAACAAGCACAAAGTTGGCAGTATGGGCACAATTTACACAATGGCAATTTTGCTGAATTTGAGCCCCATTTTCAGCCAATTCCATCAATTAAAATTTTTTATTTCACTAGTATGCCTTCTTTTGATTGAGAAAAAAAAAAAAAACCCCTTTTTAATATGTATTTCATCTACCTATAAAAAGAAGTCAGTTTTGAAAAATTTTCCCAAAAAAAAAAAAAAACCCAAATTTAAAAAAAGTGCCCCAAATAACTTCCTGGACAAAATTTTCCCTTGTTTTAATCTTTCCAGTCCTTTTCTACATTACCTTCCCTTCCTTTTTTAATTCTTAATCAAACAAAAAAAAAGGTTTACTCAAATTTTCAGAAAATAAATAAAATTGGAATGATTGATCATGGTTTATGGTGTCATAATAATTGAATCAAACCTATTAAAAACCCCAAAACAAATTAGGTAAAAGGGGGTCCATCTTCGGGGAAATCAGAAAAAAATTTAATACAGTACCCCCCTTTTTGGCAGGTTGGGGTTCGGACCCAAAAAACATCTCCAGAAAGCAGGCGATTTTTTATAAAATATAAATGAATAACAAGTTTACCTAACATTATTAACCCTTTGACTGTACAAGCCCATTTCTGAAACTGTCATTCTATGTTGCAAAATATTTGGAAAAAAAAAAAAAAAAATCTTTGAAATACAGTGGTTCGGTTTTCCGAAAATTCATTCCAGAATGCTGCTCAAGTGCCTTACCGGCAATTTACTTCCTTGAAAAATGCCCGTGGTTAGTCTATTTCAGACCCCCAAAATACACTTCCAACAGCATACGAAAAAAACCCATAAATGTTAGGGTTTGAGATGCCGAAACCGGGACCCTGTAATAGGGAATCTTTTCCCGTTCTAATGACACCAAAATTAAAATTTGATGAAAACACAAAAATTATCTCATGAAGTTAGCAATCTCTGCGATATAAAAATATTGGAATTCCATTGTTCCATTCGACCAAACTCAAAAGCTTTTGGGAACCCCCATTTTTTATGTTATAAATTTTTTACGATTTCAACTCCCAATGTTTAGAAATTGGCATTGGAATTTCACGAAATTAAAAGGTAATTTAAAAATAGGGTCCAGAATAAACAATCAGACATTCCCGGCACTAAATAATATTTTCTCTGTTCATTAGTCACGTTTCCAGGCCCATCTTATATTATTCTTGTTTTCTATTTTTTTTTTTAAAAAAAGATTTCGTTATGCAGACTACTGCATTACAGTCATCCCTCGGTTTCGATTTTAATCCGTTCCAGATGGATCGGCAAAAAAAATGGCGCCAAACCCATTTTATAAGAAATAATGGAAATTCAATTAATCCGTTCCAGAAACCCAGAAGTTTGGAAAAAAAAATTTTTGGGGGCCAAGTAGATTTACATGCACAAATAATTAAATGAATGTCCTTCCCAGAAAGTGTTGCTGGATGGAAGAGAGATAGGAGGAGAGGGTAGAGACCTAATTTTTTTGAAGGGGAATCCCCCTCCATAAGGACTCTAGGTACCAAGTCCTCATCTGGTCACTTCCTTCTTTGTCTTTTTTAAACCCTAGGACCAGCTTGAGAGGTCACTGAACACCTGTGGCCTTTTTTATCTCTCCAGAGGCTCTGTGTCTGGCGGCTCTTTAAAATGTCCTTAAAATGGGACATGGCATTGTCCTTCCTTCTTTGTCTTTTAATCCCACTGGAATTTGATTCCTTTCCAACGGCACTAAATTCAAAGGCCTCATTCTTCTTAAAATTTAAAATGGGACATGGAATTTCATTTAAAAGTGCCGCAGGATTCAAAAATCTTTGTCGGGGGGATGTTCCTCCACAAATGATTGCACCCTACTCCACATTGCACAAATCTCCAATTCTGAAGAAGGACCTTACATCTTTCTTCCTCCACTGAAGCAATTTCCTCAGATCTGTTTTGTTGTTGTTCCAGCTCAACTCTTGCAGCCCCTTCAGTGGTTAGATCTTTTGTTTTCCCACCAACTCTTCCACATCCTCCATTACATCCAACCCCTAGAAGTCCCCAATTCCACAATCTTTCCCTTCCATAGGCTCATCAGGGTTGCTTCAAACCCTTCAAAATCCCTCTCTGGGACACAATCTGGCCACAACTTTCTCCAAGCAGGTTCATCGTCCTGGGGGGCCCTCCCTGAAGCTTTATCTATAAGGCCTATGCAATGGGAAGATTCAAGTGAGCCTTCCAGAACTCTTTTAGGGTCAATCTAGTGTCTGAGGTTACATCAAAGCACCTTTGAAACATTGCTTTGGTGTACAGTTTTGAAGTTTGCAATGACCTGCTGGTCCATGGGCTGGAGGGAGAGGAGTGGTGTTAGGAGGCAAGAACTTCACTTTTACAAATCTGAATTCCTTAGGCATTTGGTCTTCCAAGTCTTGAGGATGACCAGGAGCATTGTCCATTACCAGGAGGCACTTAAGTGGCAATTTATTCTCCAATAGATATTTCTTCACACTGGGGAAACACTTGATTAAACCATTCCAGGAAAATTTCCTAGTGACCCATGCCTTAGCATTAGACTTCCAAAACACACACAATTTGACCCTTGTCAACACTGTAGTTCCTTAACACTCTGGGATTTTCAGAGTGATACCGAAGTAAAGGCTTCACTTTTAAATCCCCACTAGCGTTCCCACATAACATAAGAGTTAGCCTGTCTTTCATAGGCTTGTGTCCTGACATTGCCTTTTCCTCCTGCGTGATGTAGGTCCTCCTTGGCATTTTCTTCCAAAAGAGGCCTGTTTCGTCACAATTAAACACTTGTTGGGGTTTAAATTCTTCTGCCTCTACATAGTCTTTAAACTCATGCACAAATTTTCAGCCCCATCTTTATCTGAACTGGCACCCTCACCATGCCTTACAACACTGTGTATGCCACTTGCTTCTTGAAGTTTTCGAACCACCCTTTGCTGGCCTTAAATTCATAAACCTCAACACTGGTTCCAGGCATTTTCTTTACAAGATCGGCATGCAACTGCCTTGCTTTTCACATATGATGGATTGCACAACACTATCACCCGCTAGCAGTTTTGGTTTATCCACACCAAACAATTTCTCCATATTTTCCATTGTTTGTGATCTCTGTTTCGTTATCGTATTCACCTTTGCAACATTAGCTTCCGTGATTTCCTTTCTCTTTGCCACAATGGAACTGATGGTTGATGGGTTTTTCTTGTATATCCTGGCGAGCTCGCAATACGTACACCACTATCATATTTTTCATTATTTCTTTCTTCATTTCTACAGTGTTCTCACTTTCTTTACCAAAGAAGTGGCACTAGGAGCTTTCTTTGGGCCCATAGTAGCTTATTTAGTAGTCACACAATAATCAAGGCCCAAAAACAATAAATTTGTTAATAAATGTTTTGTATAAACTCCTGGGTGATGTTCACTCAAGCATAAACAATGCTAGACTGCGTGACAATGTGCGTGGGAGGTCGGGGTGGCGGGCCTACGGCCTTTGTATGTGTGCGGCACTGGTGGACAGGTCCCATACGGTCGGCGAAAACTAAGACAAAATTTCCCTGAAAAAGTCGGCGAAAACTGGGACAAGCGAAAACCAGGGATGACTGTATTGTAAAAATGGTATAAATAATATCAGTGCACTTGTGAAAGAATATTAGACTCACCAGTTGACGTGTATTAGACGCGTGGCATGATTTGTTTACTCATGAACATTGGCAAAAATCAAACATTTCCGCTACTTTGAGCTCAATTTCAAGGTCGTTTTCATCGTGAAACTAATCAAAATCATCTCTATTTCTGTAATATGTTTTCCATTCTGAGATGAAACCAAGAAAACGAGAATACAGTGGACCCCGAGTTTGTAACAACTTCACTCCTGAAGTCTGCTCAAGTGCCATTAAGAAAAAATGTCACATAGGTTAGTGTATTTCAGACCCCCAAAAATACTTTTCCACAAGCACTTACAATATTATACTTACATAAATGTACGATTTCCGAGGTTTGAAACTCGGGGGTCCACTGTCAACCATAAATACTATACAAAATACACTCAAGTTGGCGTTTTATCCAAAAACACGGTTGGAATTTTTCTTCTCATTGCACTGCGTGCTGCAGGATTTTATTATACAGCTCACACTGATCACAGACCCATTCTCACATGTGGGCCTGCCAGCTTTCTCCCCTTGATTTGAAGCCGCTAGAATTTAGGCGTATAATACGTTCCGAAACACTGGCTCGTAAGACATATATATATAATATGGCTATTCGAAACTGCAAACTCACCTTATGTAAGTTAATTATTGTAAGTGCTTGTATAAATTTGAGGGTCTGAAATGGACTAAACTAATTTACATCATTCTTAGGAATAAATTCTTTAGTAACAGCATTGAACAGCATTCTGGAATGAGGGTGAGTTTTGAGTACGAATAGAGTCCACTGTATATATATGCAGAAATCAGTTAAGTTACTGCAATAGAACTAGGCATTAAAAACAATAAAAAGTAAAATACACACACAGTACACCCATTACTTACCTTAAAATATTTGTAGTCTTAATGTAGGGTGAGAGGTGAGTAATATTTATTTGTAGGAAGTCAGGTGTGGGAGGTATGGCAGCCAGCCAAGTCAGCCCACCCCACCCTACCCCACCCACATGTAATATACAGTGGACCCCAGCTAACTAACACCCGGAATCGTACAATTATGTAAGTATAATATTGTAAGTACTTGTGGAAGTGTATTTTTGGGGTCTGAAATAGACTAACCTACGTGACATTATTTCTTAAAGTAAATTCGTTCGGTAATGGCACTTGAGCATGCTTCTGGAATGAATTTTGTTCGTTAGCCGGGGGTCCATTGTACTATGACATTTAAAGTGCCCCAGAGCAATAAAATGCATATACAGTACATTCATTAATTACCTTAAAATATTTGTAGTCTTAATGTAAGGTGAGAGGTGAGTCATATTTATTTGTAGGAAGTCAGGTGTGGGAAGTATGATAGCCAGCCAGGGCAGTCTACCCCACCCCACACACACGTAATGTAAACAAACAGACGCATCTGCTTTTGGTTGATACACTTTCATTCCCATGTCTGTGAATCTTATACCATAACACAAACACTTTACATTATGCACAAGTTGTCTCCACATTGATAAAGTGGAATAAATAAAGAAGAGCACTCCCATTCTCATGTAACACCATTTTTAGAAGAAATGATGCTCTGAGTGAAGGAATACGAAAGGAATAATTTTCTAGTTACCCCCAGTAATATAGTGTACACATTTTTTCTGTTAGACTAGAGAAAACATTATTCTTGCCGTCGCTCCTACAAGTCGCCTGGCTACCATATCTCATATTTATGTTAATTTATTCTACTGTGGGGTGTATTTATCATGTTTATATGATAAATACACCTTTCATAATTTTGAAAAAAAAAATATAGATGGATTAATGGAAATGTCTATACTATTAACATATTATACAACATTTAATGCGCCCAAGAGATTATTATTATTAATATGGCGTCAAGAGTAGACTCTTAGTGATTTTAAAGTGTACCTGATTGCCAGCACAGTGTGCAAGTATATTCAGGTACAGGTACACAAGTATAATTATCAGAGTACAGTCATCCCTTGGTTTTCGCTTGTCCCAGTTTTCGCCGATTTTGGTTTTTGTCGATTTTTTTCAGGGAAAATATGTCTTAGTTTTCGCTGATTGTTTTAGTTTTCGCCGACTGTATGGGACCTGTCCACCAGTGCCGCGCACATACAAAGGCCGTAGGCCCGCCACCCACGCACCTCCCACACAAACTGTCACGCAGTCTAGCATTGTTTACGCTTGAGTGAACATCACCCCAGGAGTTTATACAAAACATTTATTAACAATTCATTGTTTTGGGCCTTGATTATTGTGTGTGACTACTAAATAAGCTACCATGGGCCCAAAGAAAGCTCCTAGTGCCACTTCTTTGGTAAAGAAAGTGAGGAACACTGTAGAAATGAAGAAATAAATAATAGAAAAATATGATAGTGAAAGTGAGAAACACGATGGAGTTTAAGAGTGTAGCAGGCATGCAGGGAGTGTAGCAGGCATGCAGGGAGGAGGCATGCAGGAGTGCAGGCATGCAGGGGGTGTACAGGCATGCAGGGGAGGGAGCAGAGGCATGCAGGGGAGTGAGCAGGCATGCAGGGAGTGTAGCAGGCATGCAGGGAGTGTAGCAGGCATGCAGGGAGTGTAGCAGGCATGCAGGGAGTGTAGCAGGCATGCAGGAGTGCAGCAGGCAGCAGGGAGTGTGGCATGCAGGGAGTGTAGCAGGCATGCAGGGAGTGAGCAGGCATGCAGGAGTGTAGCAGGCATGCAGGGAGTGCAGCAGGCATGCAGGGAGTGGCAGGCATGCAGGGAGTGTAGCAGGCATGCAGGGAGTGTAGCAGGCATGCAGGGAGTGAGCAGGCATGCAGGGAGTGCAGCAGGCATGCAGGAGTGTAGCAGGCATGCAGGGAGTGTAGCAGGCATGCAGGGAGTGTGCAGGCATGCAGGGAGTGTAGCAGGCATGCAGGGAGTGTAGCAGGCATGCAGGGAGTGTAGCAGGCATGCAGGGAGTGTGCAGGGATCAGGAGGGCAGATGCAGGGAGTGTAGCAGATGCAGGGTGTACAGCATGGGGAGTGTAGCAGGCATGCAGGGAGTGTAGCAGGCATGCAGGGAGTGTAGCAGGCATGCAGGGAGTGTAGCAGGAATGCAGGGAGTGTAGCAGGGATGCAGGGAGTGTAGCATGCATGCAGGGAGTGTAGCAGGATGCAGGGAGTGTAGCATGCATGCAGGGAGTGTAGCAGGTATGCAGGGAGTGTAGCAGATGCAGGAGTGTAGCAGCATGCAGGGAGTGTAGCAGGTATGCAGGGAGTGAGCATGCATGCAGGGAGTGTAGCAGGTATGCAGGGAGTGTAGCATGTATGCAGGGAGTGTAACAGGTATGCAGGGAGTGTAGCAGGTATGCAGGGAGTGTAGCAGTATGCAGGGAGTGTAGCAGGTATGCAGGGAGTGTAGCATGCATGCAGGGAGTGTAGGTATGCAGGGAGTGTAACAGGTATGCAGGAGTGTAGCATGCATGCAGGGAGTGTAACAGGTATGCAGGAGTGTAGCAGGTATGCAGGGAGTGTAGCAGATGCAGGAGTGACAGGTATGCAGGGAGTGTACAGGTATGCAGGGAGTGTAGCATGTATGCAGGGAGTGTAGACAGTATGCAGGAGTGTAGCAGGATGCAGGGAGTGTAGCATGATGCAGGGAGTGTAGCAGGTATGCAGGGAGTGTAGCATGTATGCAGGGAGTGTAGCAGATGAGGAGTGTAACAGGCAGGGAGGGAGGTAGCAGGCAGGGAGGGAGTGTAGCAGGCAGGGAGGGAGTGTGCAGGCAGGGAGGGAGTGTAGCAGGCAGGGAGGGAGTGTAGCAGGCAGGAGGGAGTGTGCGAGGCAGGGAGGGTAGGCAGAATGCAGGAGGAGGTAGGCAGGAGGTGTAGCAGGCGATGCAGGAAGTGACCTGATGAGGATTTGGTACCTAAGTCCTTATGAGGATTCCTTCCAAATTAGTCTCTTCCCTCTCCCTCTTCCTCTCTCCATCCAGCAACATCAGTCTTCAATAAAGGTAAGTGCCACATTCAGTTCATTCATTTGTGCATGTAAATCTATCTTTAAGGCCCCCCCAAATTTTTTTTCAAACTTCTGGGTTTCTGGAACGGATTAATTGAATTTCCATTATTTCTTATGGGGAAAATAGTTTTGGTTTTCACCGATTTTGGTTTTAGCCGATCCATCTGGAACGGATTAAAATCGAAAACCGAGGGATGACTGTACATTTAAAATATGCAATAACTTTAAAACACTTGAAAATTTTGCAAGTTTCCAGATATAATAGAGATGGGCTCACGGAGAATGTAAACAAACCGGTGGGGAACGCCATATTAGAAAGACAGGGGAGCCGTATAGCGATTTTTGTTCATAATTTGATATCGCCATATTAGAGGAACGTTGTAAGGGAAAACGCAGTAAAGCAGGGCCCTACTGTATTTCCACTACTTTGAGCTCAATTTTAAGTTTGTTACTTTACATTTATAAAGCTAATAATCAATATTTCATAAATGTATTGCATAAACATTTTCCCCACTTCTTGTCACAGATACTGACACAATTTTACTTACTACAGTCATTCACAAAAAACATTATTTTTATATGAAAGCCTTATGTCAAAGAGATGATAGTTGAGATGATAGTTACAGTGAATCCTCAGTTTTCGCCGAAATTTTTTTCCAGAATGCTGCTCAAGTGCCATTACTGAACGAATTTACTACCTTAAGAAATAATGTCACGTAGGTTAGTCTATTTCAGACCCCCAAAAATACACTTGCATAAGCACTTACGAAAATACACTTACATAAAAGGGCGAGTTTGGAGATGACCGAAAACTGAGGGACCACTGTATTCAGAAAAAAAGGAGCAACCTAGGTTAAACAAGAGGGTCTATTAATCCGAGATGAACGAAAGATAAGAGTAGAGGGCATCACAGGAAATGTTAGAGGGAAAGGTATGAAGGAGGTTGGGAGGTAGAGGGCTCGAGAATCCAACAAGTATAGTGGTCCCCAGTAACGAACACCCCGGAAGTTTTTTCGTTACTTGGGGGACCACTGTACTGTGAACATGTTAGATTGGAGTGAGTAGAGACCAGTGATTATTGGTGAATTTGACTTTCGTCTTTATGTCATCACCCTTCCTTGGTGGGAAATAACCAATGTACAGTGGTACACTGGATTTCGTACAGCTCCCAACTCGAACAATTAAGTAAGTGTATTTTTGTAAGTGCTTTTGTAAGTGTATTTTTGGGTGTCCGAAACGGACTAATCTAATTTACATTCGTCCTTTTTTTTTTTCAACAAGTCGGCCGTCTCCCACCGAGGCAGGGTGACCCAAAAAGAAAGAAAATCTCCAAAAAGAAAATACTTTCATCATCATTCAACACTTTCACCTCACTCATACATAATCACTGTCTTTGCAGAGGCGCTCAGATACTACAGTTTAGAATAATAGTCCTTCCAAACTGTCACTATCCCAGATCCCTCCTTTAAAGTGCAGGCATTGTACTTCCCATTTCCAGCTAAATCAATAACCAGTTTCCCTAAATCCCTTCAATAAATATTACCCTGCTCACACTCCAACAGCTCGTCAGGTCGCAAAAACCATTCGTCTCCATTCACTCCTATCTAACACGCTCACACACGCTTGCTGGAAGTCCAAGTAGGACGACCCCTACCCCTCCTTCCTTCCCCTACAGATTTATACGCTCTCAAAGTCATTCTATTTTGATCCATTCTCTCTAAATGACCAAACCACCTCATCAGCCCTCTGACTAATACTTTTAGTAACTCCACACCTCCTCCTAATTTCCACACTCCAAATTCTCTCCATAATATTTACACCACTCATTGCCCATAGACATTACATCTCCACTGCCTCCAGCATCCTCCTCGCTGCAGCATTTACAACCCAAGCTTCACACCCATATAAGAATGTTGGTACCACTATTCTTTCATACATTCCCTTCTTTGCCTCCATAGAAAACGTTTTTTGTCTCCACAGATACCTCAATGCACCACTCACCTTTTTTCCTTCATCAATTCTATGGTTAACCTCATCCTTCATAAACCCATCTGCTGACAAGTCAACTCCCAAATATCTGAAAACATTCACTTCTTCCATACTCCCTCTCTCCAATGTGATATCCAATTTTTCTTTATTTAAATTGTTTGATACCCTTATCACCTTACTCTTATCTTTGTTCACTTTCAACTTTCTACCTTTACACACCCTCCCAAACTCGTCCACTAACCTTTGCAACTTTTCTTTAGAATCTCCTATAAGCACAGTATCATCAGCAAAAAGTAACTGTGTCAACTCCCATTTTGTACTTGATTCCCCATAATTTAATCCCACTCCTCTCCCCAACAACCTAGCATTTACTTCTTTTACAACCCCATCTATAAATATATTAAACAACCATGGTGACATCACACATCCCTGTCTAAGACCTACTTTTACCGGGAAGTAATCTCCCTCTCTCCTACACACCCTAACCTGAGCCTCACTATCCTCATAAATACTCTTTACAGCATTCAGTAACTTACTACCTATTCCATACACTTGCAACATCTGCCATATTGCTCCCTTATCCACTATCATATGCTTTTTCTAAATCCATAAATGCAATGAAAACTTCCCTAAATACTGTTCACATACTGTACATGTTTCAATGTAAACACTTGATCTACTCATCCCCTACCCACTCTAAAACCTCCTTACTCATCTGCGATCCTACCCTCGGTCTTACCTCTAATTCTTTCAATAATAACCCTACCGTACACTTTACCTGGTATACTCAGTAAACTTACTCCCCTATAATTTTTACAATCTCTTTTGTCACCCTTCCTTTTATGTAAAGGAACTATACACGCTCTCTGCAAATCCTTAGGTACCTTCCCCTCTTTCATACATTTATTAAACAAAAATACCAACCACTCCAACCCAATATCTCCCCCTGCTGCTTTAACCCCTTTCATTCTACGTAATGCCTCACACACCTCCCCCACACTCACATCCTGCTCTTCCTCACTCCTAAAAGATGTTATACCTCCCTGACCAGTGCATGAAATTACCGCCTCCCTTTCTTCATCGATATTTAAAAGTTCCTCAAAATATTCCCGCCATCTACCCAATACCTCCAGCTCCCCATCTACTAATTTTCCTACTCTGTTTTTAACTGACAAATCCATTCGTTCCCTAGGCTTTCTTAACTTGTTTATCTCACTCCAAAACTTTTTCTTATTTTCCGCAAAATTTCTTGACAGTGCCTCTCCCACTCTTTCATCTGCTCTCCTTTTGCACTCTCTCATCACTCTCTTCACCTTTCTTTTACTTTCCATATATACTCTGCTCTTCTTACAACACTTCTGTTTTGTAAAAACCTCTCATAAGCTACCTTTTTCTCTTTTATCACACCCTTTACTTCATCATCCCACCAATCTTTCCTCTTTTTTCCTGCACCCACCCTCCTATAGCCACAAACTTCTGCATTTTTAAAACAATCCCAACCCTCTTCAACCCCCCCACTATTCATACTTGCATTTACCCACCTTTCTGCCAAAAGTTGCTTATACCTCACCCTAACTTTCTCCTCCCTTAGTTTATACACTTTCACCCCTTTCTTACTTGCTGTTGCCATTTTCCTAATGTCCCATCTACCTCTTACTCTGACTGTAGCTACAACTAAATAATGATCCAATATATCCGTTACCCCTCTATAAACATGTACATCCTGAAGCCTACCCATCAACCTTTTATCCACCAATACATAATCTAACAAACTACTTTCATTACGTGCTATATCATACATTGTATACTTATCTTCTTTTTCATAAAATATGTATTACTTATTACCAGACCTCTTTCTACATACAGCTCAATTAAAGGCTCCTTATTTTCATTTACCCCTGACACCCCAGATTTACCTACTACTCCCTCCACAACATTTTTACCCACTTCAGCATTGAGATCCCAAACCACAAGTACTCTCTCACTTGGTTCAAAACTCCCCACGCACTCACTCAACATTTCCCAAAATATCTCTCTCTCAGTCTCCTCTACACTTCTCTCTTCTCCAGGTGCATAAACACTTACTATAACCCACTTTTCACATCCAACCCTTATTTTACACCACATAATCCTTGAATTGATACATTTATATTTCCTCTTTTCGTGCCATAACTTATCCTTCAACATTATTTCTACTCCTTCTTTAGCTCTAACTCTGTTTGAAACTCCTGACCTAATCCCATTTATTTCTCCCCACAAACTCTCCTACCCCCTTCAGCTTTGTTTCACTTAAGGCCAGGACATCCAGCTTCTTCACATTCATAACATCCACAATCATCTCTTTCTTATCATTCGCACAACAACCATGCACATTCAAACATTCCACTTTGACGGTTTTCTTCTTTTTCTTTTTAGTAAGTTATATGGGAAAAGGGGTTACTAGCCCATTGTTCCCGGCATTTTAGTTGACTTTTACAACAAGCATGGCTTACGGAGGAAAGATTCTTATTCCACTTCCCATGGATATGAAAGGAAAAGTAATAAGAACAAGAATTATTAAGATAAAATCAAAGAAAAAACTCAGATGAGTGTATAAACATAAATGTGTACATATATGTGTAGTGTGACCTAAGTGTAAGTAGAAGTGGCAAGACGTACCTGAAATCTTGCATGTTTATAAGACAGAAAAAAAGACACCAGCAATCCTACCATCATGTAAAAAAAGTACAGGCTTCCTTTTTACACTCACTTGGTAGGACGGTAGTACCTCCCTGAATGGTTGCTGTCTAACAACCTACAAATTCATTCGGTAACGGCACTTGAACAGCCTTCTGGAATGAATTATTGACGAAATCCGGGGTACCACTGTATTTAAAAAAAAAGTTACAATACTTAGTACATAGTCTTTAATAAAAGCATATTTACCTTTGGAGCACTCCAGTTAAGTTTGGGAAAAACACTTCCTCCAAGTTTCTTGATGGCATCTTTAATCTTGGAATTATACTCTTCTAGCTTAGGACCCTTGAATCATAATAATAATAATAGTAATAATAATAGTAATAATAATAGTAATAATAATAATTAATCAACTTAATTAACATTAATCAACTAAGGGAAGAATGCAGCATTACACTAATGGGAGATGGTGCTTCCATACCATACCTATCAGATACAGATGAAAATGAGCTGTTTTATGCAAGTAAAGTATGCAAACATATGATATAATCGGGGAGCCAGCCAATCAATTGAGCACTGGGACTGGTGGTTGCCACAACCCACTTACTTCAAAATACAGCATTGTATTTTGGTAGAAATAATTGGGTCATTAACGTATATAAAACTTGTTTTCTTTGTCATTAAGATAAAAACATGATACAGTGGTACCTCGGTTAACGATGGTCCCCAAACTCGCCCTTTTATGTAAGTTTTTTTTTTTAAATGCTTTTGTAAGTGTATTTTTGGGGGTCTAAAAGGACTAGTCTATTTTACATTATTCCTTATGGGGATAAATTTGTTTGGTAATGGCACTTGTACAGCATTCTGGAATGAAAAAATATCGTTAACCGAGGTACCCCTGTATATGAAGGTGGGATGGAGTGTACTTTACCCTGTACGGTTTGGAAAATGACACTTTTGCACAATTCTGTACATTAAACCCCTTAACTGTCCAAATGTAGATCTATGTTCTTACTGCTAGCATTCCAAACGTAGATCAAAGTTTTATTTTTCCTGCCTCCAGATTTGGCACAATTAGCCTGAAATGCCTGGTCAGTATAGATTGGGTCTCAACACTCGGTGTGCGCAGTATTAAAAAAATCTCGGACCACTTAGTACCTTGTGGGAGCACCAGTTCAAATGAGTGCCAGCTAGAGCAAACAGCGTGGCAAACACCAGGGATTCATTGATGTCAAGTCGTATTAACACTCCCCTTTTAAGAGGAAAATAATGTTGACCCCGAGTTTAGTGGTTTTAAGATGGATGTGACCACAAGTGGTCAAGGAAATCTCAAAAACCTCGATAATAATCCACGCTCAACATTTGTGCAACATCGGGGTACATAGTATCGTATCTTGGAAAGGATGCCTACTGATTTGGAAATTTTCTTGGAGATATCCTGGATGAGGGAATGAAATTTAAGAATACAGTCAAGGAGAAGACCTAGAAATTTATCCTCAGTATGTCTTGTAATAGGGGAACCATTTATCAATATATTAAGTTGGATATTTAAGGCTCTGTTTCCAAACAGCATGAAGTATGTTTTGTCTATGTTGAGGGTGAGTTTGTTGATCATCATCCAAGTACTATATATTTTTAGCAGCTCGTTGTTTACAGTGTCTCTAAGTATAGCTGGATTTGAGTGGGAGTAGACATAAGTAGTGTCATCTGTGAATAGAACTGTTTTAAGGAGTTGAGATGCACTGTGCAGATCATTGATGTAGACGAGAAAGAGGAGTGGGCCTAGGACACTACCCTGGGGCACTCCAACAGCTACAGGCTGGATAGTGGAGTTGACTCCATTTGCATACACATGCTGGTGTTTAACATTAAGATAAGATTTTAGGAAATCAAGGGAATGTCCTCTGATGCCATTTTAGGTGCAGGAGATTGTGGTCCACTGTATCAAATGCTTTCCGTAGGTCAATGAAGAGCCCCATAGGATATTCATTTTTATCAAGGACTGTATAAATTAGTTCAAGCATTTATGTATATACAGCTAGTCCTCCACTTTCGCGAGCTTTGAACATTCGCGAATGCCCAGCCACCCAATCATATTTACCAAACAAATGCTGCCAAACACAATCTCCCTGATACAACCTCTTGGTCAGGGTGTGATAGCTACATTTAAAGCCTACTACACACAAATGACAGCACAGCTCAAACAATTTTTTTTACGACATAGACCCATCGATGTTGAGGGCTTTGAAGGTGGTGTTTTGTTTGTTCATTATTTGTTATTAAACCATAACATGCACATACAATATTTTACGATGTTTTCATGTGTTTTATGACTGTTCGTGGTTCAATGGGTTAAGGAAGCAGTATTGTTAGGCTAATAAATGCTGTTAACTTTTAACAGGGCATATGTTTAAACATTTGGGAAAATGAGTTTGAAACTTAATACCAGAAATAAATGAATCATCAAGAGAATTTTACCTTTAACAAAAACCATTTATAAAAAATTGTAAACTAAACAGATAAGCAAAGGAGTTTTTTAACAATCCTACTTTTTGCACCTTTTTCATCCTTAAATCCTTTTTAAAACAAAAGGCACCTTGAAAAACAATTAAGAAGGCTAATTTTTAACCCAGAAAAATCCAAACTACCGGGGCATCCAACCTCCCGGGCCTGAAAAGGGGGGACCCCAAAAATTTGGGGTTTAAAATAGAAATTTTTGGGAAATAAAAGCTTTTATGAAGGCCAGGAAGCCCTATCTGCTTTCCCTAGGTAATAAGAGCCCAAAAAAAAACCCCATAAATTATTCAAGACAATGAACCCCTATCCCCACCCATTTGAACAGCAACCCAGACAATTTTCTTTCCCCAAAAAAATCTGCAAAAAATCCCAATCAACCCGGCCCAAAGATTTTACCTCACAAACACGCACCTAAAAATTTTTTAGCTCCTAAACCCAATTGAAGTTTTTTGTTCATAATAAACCTAAAAAAAGCAAAAAATAAACAGTTTCCCATTTTTATGACGCTTTCAAGGGAAAACTTTTTTACCAATTAAAGCAAATTTTTCAATAAATCCATTGAAGCCTCTATTTCCCATCAATTTCCAAAATTTTAACTTAAGGGTCTGACCCCCATCCCAAAGGAGGGTGATAAACAACCTGAATTTTAAACCAATTTCAATTTAATTGTTTTAAAATGGAAAAGTTAATTAATAGAAAACAAATTTATTGCCTTATTGTTCAACAATATTATCAACCCTGTAAGGGGGGAATTGGCAAAAAGGGGGGCCCCAAAGATTTTTAAACATTTTGGGAATTAATTTATACAGCATGAGAAAAAATATGGGGAAATTTTTGATCCCCGCTTTTTTTTAAGTTTTGATAAGAGACTCATAAAATTTATTACCAAAATTAGAATTTTTGGGGTATTAGGGGACCCTTTCAATTTTTTACCTAAAATTTTTTCATACCTCACCAACAGAAGAAACGACACAAATGGGGAATTTCTTCCCAAATAATGGCCTCAAGGAAGTGTTGGGGCCCAGTTCTTCAAACCTAAAAAATTTTAAATGCTTCACAACTATGAAAATTTATTATAGCCCTATTTTCTCAAATAATTTATCCAATTAAAACTTTTAATGGTTTTAAAGAAAATAAAAATGACAAAACAAGCCCTTCCCCCAAACTGCAAGACCACTTCAACCCCCGGTTTGGCGAAACCAAAAAATTTCCAATTTAAATAAATTAATGGTAAACATCCAAAGATTAAAAAAAATTTTTAGAACCCTTTTGACATTTAAATTAAAAAAAATTTTATAAAAAATTTAAAAAAAATTTCCTTCAAGAAGAGTTTTATAAGATTACGTTTGTTATGCCCCTAATCCTCCCCTTTGCCACTTATCTGTCACTTATCCTCCACACTCTCACCTTGGAATCCTGATACCGCAACTCACCTTGACACTCATAACTAACAACACCCGCACCCAGAATATCAATTCCCACCCCCTGCATCTCCCCCCCTTTTCGCTAAACCTCACCTTAAGACTTCATCCTTACCTTGTGCCTTACTTCTCATATCAAACTTGCACCCTCCATATTAAACCCTCACTCAAACTCCCCTCCCACACTTAGTAGACCCCTGACCACAACACCGAAAAGCCTGTACCCCTGTGTTCTACACCCCTTGTATTCCTTGCACATTAAAGGCCCAGAACCCTTTGGAATTCATCCGTACATTGAAACCCCTTGCTAAAATCAATTCTAACCCCCGCTCAAACCCCTCATCCCCAACCTTGATCTTTTAACTCTTTGAAAATCTAATTGTTACCCCCCTCATCGATAACCCCTAAATTTAATTATGACCCTTATTCCCCCTCCTCATATTATGTGCAATCTAAATTTTAATTTCCCTTGTAACCCCCTCATCCCTTGTATGAATGCGTGGGTAGTGTTCGCTCGCTTGTAAACAATAACACACTGAGTGCCTGGGCGCCCAGGTGGGCCACGGCCACACGCGTAAGCATCCGGGACGGATAGCAGACTCGCCCAACTCCAAGTAGCCGCCTAATACCGAGTCAAAAATATTGTAAAAAAAAACGTCGAACACCGATTTGGCCGAGCTCCGATGCCGTCGAACACCGGGGGTTCACTGTATACTATAGGGTTTGCTACTATCCATGGTTTCAGGTATCAATGGTAGGTCTTGGAACGTATCCCCCGTGGATATGGGGAACTATAGTGGACCCCCGAGTTTCATAAAAACTTCCCTCCTGAAGTCTGCTCAAGTGCCATTACCGAACGAATTTACCCCCTTAAGAAAAAATGTCACGTAGGTTAGTCTATTTCAGACCCCCAAAAATACTTTTCCACAAGCACTTACAATACTATACTTACATAAATGTACGATTTCCGGGGTTTACGAAACTCGGGGGTCCACTGTACATGTATAGTGGTACCTCGAGTTACGATATTTTTTCGTTCGAGAATGCTGTTCAAGTGCCATTACCAAACGAATTTATCCCCATAAGGAATAATGTAAAATAGACTAGTCCTTTTACACCGCCAAAAATATACTTACAAAAGCATTTAAAAAAAATAAACTTACATAAAAGGGGGATTTTGGGGACCATTGTAACTCGAGGTACCACTGTATTAATATTTTGAACTGATTCAGTGATCTTAAGTTAATTGAGATTTCTTAAGTAGTTTCAAACTGGCTCTGTGATTTCTGGCTATGGAAACATTATAAGAGATGGTGAAGAAACAGGAAGTAGTTGGATGAGTTGGTTTTGTTTGGTATAGTATCTGGAGGGTGTTCTGGGGTTGCAACGCCCCCACAGCCCAGTCCATGACCAAGCCTCGCAGTGGATCAGAGCCTGATCAACCAGGCTGTTACTGCTGGCCACATACAAACTAACATACGAATCACAGACCAGCTGGTCAGGAGCTGACTTTAGGTGCCTGTCCAGCTCCCTCTTGAAGACAACCAGGGGTCAATTGGCAATCGTCCTTATGTATGCTGGGAGGCAGTTGAACAGTCTTGGGCCCTGACACTTATTGTGTTGTCTCTTAGCAAACTCATGGCACCCCTACTTTTCATTGGGGGATGTTGCACCACCTGCTAAGTCTTTTACTTTTGTAGAGAGTGATTTCTGTGTGCAGATTTAGGTCTAGTCCCTCTATTGCATAGTGGAAAACGTGAGGAAATTAAAACTTTATCAGATTATAAAACAAATTCCAACCACACAATAGAGTGAAAAACTAATGTAAAAGACCTGGGAGTGATCATGTTAGAGGATCTCACCTTCAAAGACCATAACAGTGTATCAATCGCATCTGCTAGAAAAATGACAGGATGGATAATGAGAACCTTCAAAACTAGGGATGCCAAGCCCATGATGACACTCTTCAGGTCGTTTGTTCTATCTAGGCTGGAATATTGCTGCACACTAACAGCACCTTTCAAGGCAGGTGAAATTTCTGACCTAGAAAATGTACAGAGAACCTTCATGGCACACATAACTGCAATAAAACACATAAATTACTGGGAATGCTTAAAGTTCCTAGAATGCAGGTGGGAGAGATACATGTTTATATACACTTGGAAAATCCTAGAGGGATTAGTATCAAACATGCACACGAAAATCACTCCCTATGAAAGCAAAACTCGGCAGATGATGCAACATCCCCCCTAATGAAAAGCAGGGATGCCATTAGCATGATAAGAGACAACACAATAAGACACAGGGGCCCAAGACTGTTCAACTGCCTTCCAGGATACATAAGGGGAATTACCAATAGACCCCTGGCTGTCTTCAAGAAGGTGCTGGACAGGCACCTAAAGTCAGTACCTGACCAGCCGGGCTGTGGTTCGAACGTCGTGTTGTGTGCGGCCAACAATAACAGCCTGGTTGATCAGGCCCTGATCCACCATAAGGCCTGGTCACAAACTGGGCCATGGGGGCGTTGACCCCCAAAACCCTCTCCAGGTATACTCCAGGTATAGTTCTAAATTGATTGTCAGAAAAGGGAGACCTTTCGCTGATTTGAGCATTGGATTCCAGATCTTGGGGTATTTCATCTACATTGCATTTTTCCAAAGGTGAGGTGGACACAGGGGATGTCGAAGAGAGTTTTGTGCCTTGTGTTGTGCCTGTGTGTTCTGTTGTAGCTATCAAGGTGAAGTTTGAGGGGAGGGCTGATGTTGGAGATTAATGTTCTATACGTATACAGTAGGGCCCCGCTTTACGGCGTTTCACCTTACGGTGTTCCGTTAATACGGTAATTTCAAATTACGACAAAATTCTTTATACAGCGAGCGGTCTTTCTAATATGGCATGCCCCACCCAGTTTGTTTACATTCTCTGTGAGCACATCTCTCTATGTCTGGAAACTTTCCAAAATTTCAAGTGTTTTAAAGTTATTGCATATTTTATATGTACACTCTGATAATTATACTTATGTGTACCTGTACCTAAATATACTTACAGACTGTGCTGGCGTGCAGGTACACATTAAAATCACTAAGTCTCTCTAGTCTTAACGCCATAGCAATAATACTAATATGTAGTAATAATCACTCTTGGCACAGTAAATGTCTTATTTCACATTAATATAGACATTTTCATTAATCTATGATATTTTCCTCAAAATTATATAAGAAACACGTTACATAGCAAATGAACATGCTATGTTTATGTTTATGAGGTGTGGTAACCAGGCGGAGGGAAAACATTACGTTTTCTTTGGTCCAGCATCAGAGAAAACGTGTATGAATTTGCGTGTGGCTCAGTCACTCCCCTTAATACATAACGCTTTTGTTTACAATTCTCTGCATGAATTATTCATTACTTCTCCCTTTGTTTATGATGGCATCTAAAGGTAGTTGTTAGAAATGATTAAACTCAGTGAACATGGTATGTTGATGTTATAATATGGCTCTGGGCCGCATTAAATATTGTATAGCTATGTAGCGCAGGCTACCTACCGGCTACCTACATCTGACTTCCTACAAATAAATATACTCACCTCTCATCCTACATTAAGACTACAAATATTTTAAGGTAAGTAATGAATGTACTGTGTATGTATTTTACTTTTTATTGTGTTTTTTAATGCCTAGTTCTATTACTAACTTAATATAAGTTAGTGTAAACTTTTTGTCTGGCATTTATAAGTGGAAAAAATGGCATTCTGCTTTCCGGCGGTAGCCTGGAACCTAACCTGCCGTATAAGTGGGGCCCTACTGTATATAATAAGCACAGTAACATGAGTGCATATTTTTGTACATTACGTACGTTTAAACTCTTGAAGAGTGGGGAGGAAGGGGGTATTTTTAAAAGCACGCTCACAGATAAAGCTTGCAAGCACTGTATCTCCCGTTATCTGCTTCTCTCTTATTTATAATAATAAATCTTTCCATCTCTATGATAATTTCTCTTTCTTTTTTCACTATCTTAGATTTGTCAGCCATGTTAATATTCTTTATAATTTCTTATTTGCTTGATAATAGTAGAAACCCATACTTACATACCAATGCACTAATTCTAACTCCATGTTTTTTCACAATTTCTTACATGATCTTCAGAGAAACAGCCTGTTTACTGTGCACTTTAGGGTCCATGATGACTTGGTAACACAAAACATGGCATAATTAAATTACAGATGCAGCAATAAAGGGGTAAATAATCCAGAGTTGGTGCACTAAACACACGTGGTAGCTTCAAACTGAAGGGGAAATAATAAACTATAGCACAAACACTGCTACTGGCTGAGATGCTACCCAACAGAAATTCATTCCCAAAACTGACTGGTTGCTAAGACACCCCACACACCCCCACTGATGTTCCTATTGGCTCAGATGCTGCCTAAGATGTATGCTACCACATCACTAATTGGCTGAGGCCCCACCCATGCACACCAACCATTGTACGCATATTGTGTTTCAAATTTTTCATCACAACTCAAAATTAAATTCCTTTATGAGGGTAAATCGTAACAACTCAAGACCATTGTAACTCAAGGAATCAATGTACTGTATATTTGGCAAGTATTGCAGTGATGCATACTGTAGCATTACAACTTTTAAAATCTGCATATATTTAGGCTGATATATACAGTGGTATCCCGAGTTTTGTACAGTTTCCAACTCGAACAATTATGTAAGTGTATTATTGTAAGTGCTTTTGTAAGTGTATTTTTGGGGGTCTGAAATGGACTAATCTAATTTACATTATTCCTTATGGGAACAAATTTGTTTGGTAACGGCACTCGAACAGCCTTCTGGAATGAATTATGTCCAAAACTCGGGGTACCACTATATTTTACTGTAGAAGACAACTGTCAAAACTGCTTTTCACTGACTTTTTATTCACTGTCTCTATAAGTGTATCCACTTTAGATACCAATTTTTATAAGAAGTAATTACTAACTTGCACAACACAACCCGATGTCTCACAGTGATCCCAATCTTCCCCTTCCTCGTCCTCTTCCTCTTTGTTCCTCTTATAGGTTGGTTCAGGCTGTGAACCTTCAGGAAGTACTAATGTACCATTATCTTGCATATAGGCCAGAACCTCTGGTGTGAGTGGTACAACAATGCTGGTAAATAAAAGATTAATGGTGTATTACCTAACCCTTTAACATGCATTAATTCTAATAAGTAATAATAATATGTAGTAATAATAATACACTACTACTAATAATATTTATTTATTTCTACAAGCACATGTACAAGGTATACAGGCCTAGCTGACAGTTTGTTTAATATCTTTATTACACACCCCATACCCATCCTGCGGGCGGTAGTCAAAAGATTACAGAGGTACATAATGGGTCCAGGGACTGGACCCCAAAGTTTTGATAGCTGAACAAGGTACAAAGGTAATGAAGTCACAAGTTACAAAGGTAATGAATCATGTAAGTAAATTTACTTTCTTACGTTTATACATGGTTACAATCATGAACAAATTATAAAGTAATGAGCAATTCACACCTGGTCACAATTGTGATGAGTTATCAGTGAAAATATTAATTGTTGGGTCGGTCGGTCTCGGTCTCAGTCACTTACTCACACACACACACACACACACACAGAGATTGGAGAAAGGGATTACATAGTAGGTACAATTCAGTCTGGGGAACATAAGGTAGTCATTGCAGTGATGTATAACCTGCCACAGAACTGCAGGAGGGCAAGAGGAATATGAAGAGAGCAACAGAGCAATGGACACACTAGCTGAGGTGGCAAGAAGAGCTCACTCAAGCAGAGCAAAGTTACTAGTTATGGGCGATTTCAACCACGGAGATCGATTGGGAAAACCTAGAGCCACATGGGGACCCCGAAACATGGAGAGCCAAGATGATGGATGTGGTACTGGAAAACCTCATGCAACAACATGTTAGGGACACTACCAGAGAGAGAGAGAGAGGGGAGGATGAACCAGAAAGACTGGACCTCGTGTCCACTCTGAGCAGCTCGGACATTACATATGAGAGGGCCCTTGGTGCTAGTGATCACGTGGTTCTGAGCTTTGAATACTACATTAAAATTAAAAAATTAAAATTAAAATTTTTATTTCCTTGTAAAGCTTACAATGTTTGGTTTACATTACATTTCGATTACAAAGATGGCCACTAGCATGCCTAGGCATTTTGGGCAGATTAATACTATTTCTTACTCAATAATGATTTAAGTTATGGGGCAGTACATTTGAACATACATTTTTAGGTTTACAATACTGAGGTAGATTTGGACATACATTTTTAGATTTACAATTTTGAGGTAGTATGCGTCATACAATAATATTACAAACGGTAAATTCAGTAATGGGATTGGATTTGTCTGTAGCGTTTGGAATGCGTTTTAGGTGGACTTAGGACTAATTAAGATTTAATAGGCTAAAGCTATATTAGGAATTTTATGTTTACAGTCATTTGGGTGGGTGTAAGTGTAAATTATTGGGAATTACATAGTAGTGTTACAAGTGAGGAGGGTAACAGGAATTGAATGGGAAAAGCCAAACTATAAAAGGGAAAACTACACAGGTATGAGGAACTTCCTGCAGGAGGTTCAGTGGGACAGAGAATTGGTAGGAAAGTCAGTAAACGAAATGATGGAATACATAACAACAAATTGCAAGGAGGCAGAGGAAAGGTTTGTTCCCAAGGGCAACAGAAATAATGGAAGACCAGAACGAGCCCTTGGTTTACCCGAAGGTGTAGGGAGGCAAAAACTAAGTGCACTAGAGAATGGAAAAAGTACAGAAGGCAAAGGACCCAGGAAAATAAGGAGTTTAGTCGAAGAGCCAGAAACGAGTATGCACAGATAAGGAGGGAGGCCCAGCGACAGTATGAAAACAACATAGCATCGAAAGTCAGGTCTGACCTGAAACTGCTGTATAGCCACATTAGCAGGAACACAACAGTCAAAGACCAGATAATCAGACTGAGGAAAGAAGGTGGGGAGCTCACAAGAAACGATCAAGAGGTACGTGAGGAGCTCAACATGAGATTTAAAGAAGAACAGTGGACCCCCGGAGTTCGTGATTAATCCGTTCCAGAGGGCGTCACGAACACCGAATCTAACGAACTCCGAATATATTTTCCCCATAGGAAAAATTGGAAATAAAATTAATCCGTTTCAGACACCCAAAAGTATTAAAATAAAATATTTTTGTACATTAACCCTTTGGGGGTCAACAGGCCTTCTCGGAAACACGTTCTCAGGGTCAAAAATTTTTTGGAAAAAATAATATTTTTTTTTTATGAAATGATAATTTTTTCCGATCATAACGACACCAAAAGTTTGAAATTTGAATGAAAACTTATGGAATTATGCTCTCGTGAAGTTATCGGTCTCGAAGATGTTTACGCATCGGCGATTTCACCCACTTTGAGCCCTATTTTTGGCCAATTCCAATGTTCCAGTCCACTAAAATCATAGCTATTTCGCTAGAACTTCATTTCTTCTATCGATTGAGTACAAGAAACTGCCTATTTACCAATTTTAACTACCCAAAATAGTGATCAGAAAATGACAATTTGGCCAATTTCACACAAATTTCATATGATGCCAATTTCAAAATAGGGTCCAGAATAAACAAGACAGACATTCCTGGCACTAAAATAACATCTTCTCTGTTCATTAGTCACGTCTCCAGGCCCCTCTTACATTACTTTTGCTTTCCATTTTGAATTTTTATTCTCACAAAAAATAGAAGATTTACTGTTATGTATACAACTGCATCATTGTAAAAATGGTATAAATAATATCAGCGCACTTGTGCAAGAATATTAGACTTGCCAGTTGATGTGTATTGACGCATGGTGTGATTTGTTTACTCTTGAACATCAGCTGAAAATCAAACATTTTCGCTACTTTGAGCTCAATTTCAAGGTACAGTGGACCCCCGAGTTACGAACACCCCGGAAATCCCGGTTTACGTACTGCTCCAAACTCGAACAATTATGTAAGTGTATTTTTGTAAGTGCTTTTGTAAGTGTATTTTTGGGGGTCTAAAAGGACTAATCTAATTTACATTATTCCTTAAGGAAAAAAAATTGTTTGGTAATGGCACTTGAACAGCATTCTGGAACGAATTATGGCTGTTAACAGGGGGTCCTCTGTATAATATTTTAAGTGCTTTTGTAAGTGTATTTTTGGGGGTCTGAAATGGACTAACCTATTTTTTTTTTTTTTTATTAACACATCGGCCGATTCCCACCAAGGCAGGGTGGCCCGAAAAAGAAAAACTTTCATCATCATTCACTCCATCACTGTCTTGCCAGAGGGGTGCTTTACACTACAGTTATAAAACTGCAACATTAACACCCCTCCTTCAGAGTGCAGACACTGTACTTCCCATCTCCAGAACTCAAGTCCGGCCTGCCGGTTTCCCTGAATCCCTTCATAAATGTTACTTTGCTCACACTCCAACAGCACGTCAAGTATTAAAAACCATATGCCTCCATTCACTCCTATCAAATACGCTCACACATGCTTGCTGGAAGTCCAAGCCCCTCGCACACAAAACTTCCTTTACCCCCTCCCTCCAACCTTTCCTAGGGCGACCCCTACCCCGCCTTCCCTCCACTACAGAGTGACACTCTCGAAGTCACTCTGTCTCGTTCCATTCTCTCTACATGTCCAAACCACCTCAACAACCCCTCCTCAGCTCTCTCGACAATCGTTTTGGTAATCCCGCACCTCCTCCTAATTTCCAAACTCCGAATTCTCTGCATTATATTCACACCACATTGACCTCAGACATGACATCTCCACTGCCTCCAGCCTTCTCCTCGTTGCAACATTCATCACCCATGCTTCACACCCATATAAGAGCGTTGGTATAACTATACTCTCATACATTCCCCTTTTTACTTCCATGGACAAGGTTCTTTGTCTCCACAGACTCAAGTGCTCCACTCACCCTTTTCCCTCATCAATTCTATGATTCACCTCATCCTTCATAGACCCATCCGCCCGACATGTCCACTCCCAAATATCTGAATACATTCACCTCCTCCATACTCTCTCCCTCCAATCTGATATCCAATCTTTCGTCACCTATTCTTTTTGTTATCCTCATCACCTTACTCTTTCCTATATTCACTTTCAATTTTTCTTCTTTTACACACCCTACCAAATTCATCCACCAACCTCTGCAACTTCTCTTCAGAATCTCCCAAAGCACAGTGTCATCAGCAAAAAGCAACTGTGACAACTCCCACTTTGTATTTGCTTCTTTATCTTTTAGCACAACACCTCTTGCCAAGACCCTCGCATTCACTTCTCTTACAACCCCATCTATAAATATATTGAACAACCACTGTGACATCACACATCCTTGTCTAAGGCCCACTTTTACTGGGAAATAGTCCCTTCCCTCCTACACACTCTAACCTGAGCCTCACTATCCTCATAAAACTCTTCACTGCTTTCAGTAACCTTCCTCCTATTCCATACACCTGCAACATCTGCCACATTGCCCCCTATCTACCCTATCATACGCCTTTTCCAAATCCATAAATGCCACAAAAACATCTTTACCCTTATCCAAATACTGTTCACCTATATGTTTCACTGTAAACACTTGGTCTACACACCCCTACCTTTCCTAAAGCCCCTTGTTCATCTGCTATCCTGCTTTCTGTCTTACTCTTAATTCTTTCAATAATAACTCTACCATACACTTTACCAGGTACACTCAACAGACTTATTCCCTATAATTTTTGCAATCTCTTTTGTCCCCTTTGCCTTTATACAAAGGAACAATACACGCTCTCTGCCAATCCCTAGGTACCTTACCCTCTTCCATACATTTATTAAATAATAGCACCAACCACTCCAAAATTATATCCCCACCTGCTTTTAACATTTCTATCTTTATCCCATCAATCCCAGCTGCCTTACCCCTTTCATTCTACCCACTGCCTCACGAACTTCCCTACACCCACAACTGGCTCTTCCACACTCCTACAAGATGTTATTCCTCCTTGCCCTACACACGAAATCACAGCTTCCCTGTCTTCATCAACATTTAACAACTCCTCAAAATATTCTCTCCATCTTCCCGATACCTCTAACTCTCCATTTAATAACTCTCCTCTCCTATTTTTAACTGTCAAATCCATTTGTTCTCTAGGCTTCCTCAACTTATTAATCTCATTCCAAAACTTTTTCTTATTTTCAACAAAATTTGCTGATAACATCTCACCCACTCTCTCATCTGCTCTCTTTTACATTGCTTCACCACTCTTTTTCTCTCCATATACTCTTCCCTCCTTGCATCACTTCTACTTTGTAAAAACCTCTCATATGCTAACTTTTTCTCCCTTACTACTCTCTTTACATCATCATTCCACCAATTGCTCCTCTTCCCTCCCGCACCCACTCGCCTGTAACCACAAACTTCTGCTGAACACTCTAACACTACATTTTTAAATCTACCCCATACATCTTCGACCCCATTGCCTACACTCTCACTAGCCCATCTATCCTCCAATAGTTGTTTATATCTTACCCTAACTGCCTCCCTTTTAGTTTATAAACCTTCACCTCTCTTACTTACTAATTCTATTTTCCTTGTATCCCATCTACCTTTTACTCCCACTGTAGCTATAACTAAAAAGTGATCTGATATATCTGTGGCCCCTCTATAAACATGTACATCCTGAAGTCTACTCAACAGTCTTTTATCCACCAATACATAGTCCAACAAACTACTGTCATTACGCCCTACATCATTTCTTGTATACTTATTTATCCTCTTTTTCTTAAAATATGTATTACCTATAACTAAACCCCTTTCTATACAAAGTTCAATCAAAGGGCTCCCATTATCATTTACACCTGGCACCCCAAACTTACCTACTACACCCTCTCTGCATGTTTCTCCCACTTTAGCATTTAGGTCCCTACCACAATTACTTTCATTTGGTTCAAAAGTTCCTATACATTCGATTAACATCACCCAAAATCTCTCTCTCCTCTACACTCCTCTCTTCTCCAGGTATAAACGCTATTATGACCCACTTTTCGCATCCGACCCTTATTTTAATCCACATAATCCTTGAATTTACACATTCATATTCCCCTTTTTCCTTCCATAACTGATCCTTCAACATTATTGCTACCCCTTCCTTAGCCTCAACTTCTCAGATACTCCTGACTTAATCCCATTTATTTCTCCCCACTGAAACCCGCCTACCCCCTTCGGGCTTTGTTTCGCTTAGGCAGGACATCCAACTTCTTTTCATTCATAACATCGGCAATCATCTCTTTCTTATCATCCGCACTCCATCCACGCACATTCAGACAACCCAGTTTTATAAAGTTTTTCTTCTTCTTTTTAGTAGATTTGTACAGGAGAAGGGGTTACTAGCCCATTGCTCCCGGCATCTTAGTCGCCCTACGACACGCATTGCTTATTGAGGAAAGATTCTTTTTCCACTTCCCCATGGACAATAGAGAAAATAAAAAAAACAAGAGCTATTAAGAAAAAGAAGAAAAACCTAGATGTGTGTATGTATATATATGCATGTGTATGCCAGTGTAGTGTGACCTAAAGTGTAAGTAGAAGTAGCTAGATATACCTGTTATCCAGCGTGATGAGACAGAAAAAGACACCAGCAATCCTACCATCATGTAAAACAGTTTCAGGTTTCTGTTTCAAGTCACCTGGCAGGACGGTAGTACCTCCCTGGGTGGTTGTTGTCTTCCAACCTACTACCTCAAAGGACTTGAGGTAGTAGGTTAAGGAGTAAATTGCTTCGGTAATGGCACATGAGCAGGCTTCTGGAATGAATTTTGTTCGTTACTCAGGGGTCCACTGTACTTGTCATTGTCAAACCAATCAAAATCATCTCTATTTCTGTAATATATCTTCCATTCTATCACATGAGACCAAGAAAACGGGAAAACATCAATAAATACCATACAAAAATAGATTGCAAAGTTTGCTGTTTTAAACGAAAAAACGGTGAGTTTTTTTTTCTCATTATGCAGTGTGTGGTGCAGGATTTTTTTTTACTGTGCACACTGAACCAATAGACCCATTCTTTCATATGTAGGCCCCACCAGCCGTTTCCTGCTTAATTTGAAGCTGTTAGAATTTACGCATACAACGGCACCAACCCCGTTCTCAAAACGCATAGGCAAACCCACCCCGAAAGTGGTCACTTACCTTTATTGAAGAGTTGTTGATGTGTGGAAGACGGGAGGAGGGAGAGGATGAAAGAGTTGCTTTTGTTTGGAAGGGAAATCCCCCTTTCCCTAAAGACTTCAGGTACCAAGTCCTTTTCCTGCTACTTCTTTGTTTTTTAATGCCACAGGACCAGCTTGAGAGTCACTGGACCTCTGTTGCTCAAAAAGTGTTCCAGAGAGTTCTGTTTCTGGCAATGTTTGGAATTGTGCCCGTGACTGGGGTGTGTGTTTGGGGACAGGACAAATAGTCCTTTTAATTTTCGCTAATATCCTATACGAATTTATTTATCATCACAAATATCACATAAAATGGCATAATAAAAATAATAACATAAAACATGACATATATCTAGAATGAATAAAAAATCATTATGAATCTGAGGGGCTTGGTGTTTGGTGTTTGTTGTTGGGAAGGGGGTTAGGGGGACATGATAACAATACAAAATATGGGGGAAAGAAAGGGGGACAGAGACAGGATTTTCCCCAAGTAAACAGAAAAAAGGGGGTCAAAATTTGGGAACTAAAATCAGTTAAAAGGGTTTAGGAAGTATTTTTCAGTCAAACAGGAAGGGAATTGGAAAGGGGTGGGAGAAAGGAACCACAACTTTTAGGGGAGATAAACTAAAGGGGGAAAAGAGGACCAAAGGGGTTCAAAACGGGGGCCAACAGTCTCGACCCCTGCAACCACAAATGGCGAGAAAATGGTGAGCCCAAAAAACACACAAAACCAAAGGGGGCCGGGGGGGGGGGGGTCCCCCGTATTGGAAAAAATACAACAACCAAGGAAAAGTGAAACTGGGGGGGCTGCTACCTAAAGGCGGGGGCCGAAACATCTCTCCTGGGTCCTAAGGGGGCAGGGCCTTGGTCCCTAACAACAACATTCAACACACTTGAAACGGGAATTACCTGAGGTATGGAAGACAGAAATGTAGTCCCAATTTTAAAAAGGAGACAGAAAAGCACTAAACTAAGACCAGTGTCACTGACGTATAGTATGCAAAGTCATGGAAGATTATCAGAAGAGTGGGGGAAACACGAAAGGAAAAGTTATAAGCACCAACACGGTTTCAGGGAGGGAAATTGTGTCACAAACCTCTGGAGTTTATGACAGGGTAACAGAATAAGACAAGAGAGGGGGGTGGGTGATGCATTTTCTTGGACTTGGGTTAATTTTCAAAGAATTGTAAAATGGGACCAGGAGGGATAACAGGGAAGGAACTACTGGATCAAGGAATCCGCAGGAAGCAACAGATCTGGTACGTGGGGAGGGGGTCAATGGCGCCTGTAAAGGTGGCCAAAGGGGGTCATCCAGGACCGGGCTTTTTGTATTTGTGAAGACATGAGGAAGGAATAGATCAAGTGTCCCTGTTTGCAGATGATGTGAAGTTATGAAAAAATAATCAGAGAGGACCGGGCAGAACTAAAGGGATCTGACAGGCTGCAGCCTGGCCAGCAATTGGCTCCTGGAGTTCAACCTCCAAGCAAAAATCATGAAGATTAGGAAGGGAAAAACCGCAGTGGAGAAGCTAGGGGCGAGAGCTAAACCTCACTCAAGGAAAAGATTTGGGGTGAGTATAAACCGGCACATCTGAGGCCACATCAACCAATAACTGCTGGACATATGGGCACCTGAAACCTAAGAAAGATTCGACATTTAAAAGGAATCTTCAGGACCCTGTACACGTGTATTAGGCCCATATTGGAGTATGCGGCACCAGTTTGGAAACCCCTTCCACAAAAAACTGGGTCAAAAGGAAACAGCGCCAAGGGGGAAAAATTAAAGAAGGGAAAAAAGGGGGAAAAATTAAAATACAAAGGGGTGGACAGACAAGAATGTTCCAGAGATGGGAACAGCAACAAGGGGGGACAGTTAAGTTGAAGACTCAGAGAACACAGGGAGAGGAAATATTTCTTCATCACAGAGTAGTCAGGAAGTGGAATAGTTTGGGAAGCGATGTAGTGGAGGCAGGATCTATTCATAGTTTTAAGAAGAGGTATGATAAAGCTCATGAAGCAGGGAGTGTGACCCAGTAGCGGCCAGTGAAGAAGCGGGGCCAGAAGCTATGACTTGACCCCTGCAACCACAACTAGGTGAGTACACACACACACGAGGAGCTATGCATCGACCCTTGTAATACAAATAGGCGAGTACACACATACACGAGCGTACATACACACACGAGCGCGCGCGCACACACTGACATCAATGACATACTGTTATATAGAAAGGCCCTTATTATGCAGAACATTTCAGGCAAATTAGCTCAATTTTGTCCCAGGATGTGACCCACATCAGTTGACTAAAACCCAGGTACCCATTTTACTGATGGGTGAACAATGGACAACAGGTATCTTAAGGATATACAGTGGTACGATGGTCCCCAAAATCACCCTTTTATGTAAGTTTATTTTTTTAAATGCTTTTGTAAGTGTATTTTTGGGGGTCTAAAAGGACTAGTCTATTTTACATTATTCCTTATGGGGATAAATTCGTTTGGTAATGGCACTTGAACAGCATTCTGGAACGAAAAAATATCGTAAACCGAGGTACCACTGTATGTCCTAATGTCTCCAGGCGTACCGGGGATTGACCCTCGGACCACAGTGTGAGAGATATGTGCGGTAGCAATCACAAATTATCGTAAATTACCTAGGATAACCCAAAAAAGTCAAAGTGACTAATTTCCATTAATATAGACCCAACTGCACCCATGTTATTGCCCAATGGATATTCCCATTAATGCTAAAATCTAAATAACAATAATTCATGTTCAAAACTAAAACCATACAAGTCGTTCATCCCAAGATGTGATGGAGGCTTGATCCTCTGTCTGCTGTGTGAGACAGATGCACTTCCTATTGTACTAAAGCTAACAGATATAAAACTAGGGTTAATGTTGTATAATAATAATAATAATAATAATAATAATAATAATAATACTTTATTTAGACATTGTACACTTATATATGGTAGATATAAGTTATACATATATAATAGTTATTACTTATTTATTAATGAGATGTTATGCCAAAAGCCCTAATATGCTGTGCATTGCGGGCATTCTTAGGACTACTTAATTCTAGACTACAGGGTAAAAGTTATGGTTGATAATTTATAAAATAAGTAAAGTGCATATCTATGTTATAAAGTTTGAAGATGTTGAACATATCAATTAATTGTAGCAATGCAACTAATTGAGTGAGATAACAATTTAGAACAATTAATTGCATTGCAGTTAGTTTACGTGGTCATTATAATGTAAGTGTTGTGGAAATAATTAGCTAAGTATGTAATATTCATAACAGGTTTACATTCAATTGATTAGTCAGGTTTTACGTTTGATTATTCTACTTTGCTGGGAATGTTTGATATTGAGCAATTAGCTTTGGGTGAGAAGGTGGTTTTAGCATCGTTTTGAATTGGGGTACAGGTAGGGTTTCTTTGGCAATGACAAGTAATGAATTCCAAATTTTCGTGCCTTTTATATGCATTGAGTTTTTACATAGTGTTAGATGGACACGGGAACATCGAGGAGTGATCTGTGTCTAGTGTTATGGTCATGTGTCCTGTTAAAATTGGTAAGGAGAAGTTTGAGTGGTGGGTTAATATTTGCATAGTGTTTTCTATATATGTAATAGGCACAGTAAAAAGTATGGATGTCTTGTATGGCGAGTAAGTTTAGGTTTTTGAATATTGGTGGAGTATGTTGCCTGGAGCGAGAATTTGTTATCATTCTAACTGCTGCCTTTTGTTGTGTTATTAGTGGTCTGAGATGAGTTATTGATGTAGAGCCCATGCGCAGATTCCATAGGTAAGGTGAGGGGTAAATGGTGAGTGATATAGGGTAAGGAGAGGCTGGTTGTGGAACATAGTACCGTATCTTGGATAGTATTCCTACGGTCTTTGAGACTTTCTTGGAGATTTGTTGTATATGAGTCTGAAATTTGAGGCCACTGTCAAGATGGATTCCTAAGAATTTTCCCTCTGTGAGTTTTGTGATAGGGGACCCGTTTATCATTATGTTAAGTGGTGCGTTTGTAGCTCTGTTCCCAAACTGGATAAAATAGGTTTTATCAATATTGAGAGTAAGTTTGTTGGTCATCATCCAGGTAGATATTTTCTGCAATTCAGTATTTGCAGTGTTGGCTAGTGTGTCTTGGCTTGGGTGAGAGATAACGTATGTAGTGTCATCTGCAAAAAGTATGGGTTTGAGTAGTTGAGATGCATTTGGTAGGTCGTTAATGTAAATGAGAAAGAGTAGTGGGCCAAGAACACTTCCCTGTGGGACACCTACAGTAATAGTTTGCGCGGTGGAGCTAGCTCCATTTGTGTACACATATTGGTTTCTGTTGCTAAGGTATAGGTACCTTACCTATATATTCTATATGGTACTTTATGCATAGTTTGGAATTAATATTTGAACTAAAAACAAATCTAGCAAAATAAAATGTTCTATTCCAGTTTTTTATTACTGTCGAGTGTATGGTGCTCTGAGCATTCTTGGGTAATATTACAGTACACTGTACAACACATGCACATGGTCAGGACTGGTTCTCCGGGAGTGCAGTGGGTGAGAGGCACCTGCACCCCAGTTAAAAGGGAGATCATAAAAAGTTCATTTGTTATTCCCAAAATAACACAACCTTTGATATACCTTTGAAGAGTGTTGAGAGTTTCACTACTCTCGGAGCCCACAACTTCAAATTCCTGCAATACTAAAGTATTTCTTTAGAGAAAGCAACTCCAATGAAAACTTGCAGCAAACAACACATGATATTAGTTGGCATTCTAAGTCAACAAACAGGTTGAAAAATACTGAGACAGCATAAATTCCTTGGCTGTCTTACCATCTGAGAGAGAAAGCAAGACAATGCAACTTAAAAATCCTGACAGAACAATGAAACAGTGACTACAGGAAATATCAAATGTACTAAACAAATAATTAAAGAAGTTTATTTTACTCATCTACAACTCAACTGCCAAACCATAACTTCCCTAATATCTTTTCTAAACATAAATTTCCCCAACTTGAATCCATGTGTGAAGTTATAGTTTTATTTAGGCCTCACAGATCATTTTAGAATTTACAATGTTTAATATAGTAAATTATGAAGAATTTACCGTAGGATAACCCAATAATGTTAAGCAGACAAACATTAAATTTTCTCTATGTTCACTCATCAGTAAAACTGGTACCTAGGAGTTAGTGGACTGGTGTGGGTTGCATCCTGGGACAAGGACCTAATTTGCCCGAAATGCTCAGCATAACAAGGGGCTTTCTGTATGTAGTATGTCATTAATGTCAGCTAGGCCTGTATGCCTTGTACATGTACTTGTAGTAAATAAAGATACGTATTATTATTATTATTCTGGTGACGCAAGACACTGTAGAAGAAAAACTGAGAGCCAGCGTGACTCACCTCTTAATGGTACACTTCTTAAATTTATCATACCACGAGGGGAAGCTACAACTGAGAACCTCTTCAACTTTCATGGTGTCACTTGTATTAATTGTTTACTAAGTGTATGTGATAATTATGTGGTGTAGTCTCCCTCGGTGACGTGTGGTTCAGATGTTCAGCAGTGTAGTTAAGGTCCAGTCAGGTGTTTAGAACTATCACCTGGCAGGATCATTAAGGCTACACTGATCATGAACTATTAAACAGAGAAGTGTATAATGGTTGAGGTTGATTATGACAGCTGCTTGCTGGAGGTTCTTGCTGGGTGGCTGCTGGGTGGAAGTGGTGCCATGGGTCAAGGAGCAGTGTCAACATTACCGTCACATACTCGGAGTCTTTACATTACTCTCTACTGCAGTTGGGGTTCGTTATTATTACATTTACGGAGAAGCACTAAAACCACAGGGGTCATCTAGTGCCTGGGAGACATTTAGGTTCGATCCAAGGAAGGGGAGGGTAAGTTTAATTCCTTGGATTAAGAGGTCCTCACTGGCATCAACGATCCTCCCTTGAGGGGTAATGGGTTTCGTAAGTCACACTAACGCTGGCACCATAAGGAGCCATAAGCTTCCCAATAAACAAGAAGAGTTTAGTAAATAAGTAAATTTATTTAGGTACAGGTACACATAAGTACAATTATTATACCTAGCATAACCTACGATAACCCCAATAAAATATGAGTAAGTATCGCCTGAGCTGTTACTTTAATGTGAACCCGCAGCTCATCCTGAGAGCGGCAGTCCAAAAAAACAGGATTACTATGGGTCTTTGTCAGACCCCACTAAGCATTGGTACATTACTAGAAAAAAATATTAGTTATTTCACATTCGTAGATTGGCCTGGTGGTACTATAATACAGAGGTATATTAGAATTAATAACTGGTCTTCCATCTTACAAACTGAGCTTTTTTATGATTATTATTATTTATATAGAAAGCCCCTTGTTGTGCAGAGCATTTCGGGCAAATTATGTCAATTTTGTCCCCAGGATACGACCCACACCAGTCGACTAACACCCAGGTACCTATTTTATTCATATGTGAACAGGAATAGCAGGTGCCTAATGTCTCCACCCGTATAGGGCATCGACCCCTGGACCTCAGTGTGTGAGCCGTGTGCAAGCTTTGGGAAGCTACGACCGAGTGTAATTGTAACTGACTCTTTTCCTCATTACTTGCTCTAAATAGCCCGAGACCTGAATGTAGCTAGGCATAGGAGTACACAAATTATTATTAAAAAAAAAAAAAGGATTGCGGTTTAACTTTCGTGGATTCCCTGTCATATAGTCTTCCAAGAGCATGACAAGTTGGTAACTTAATTTAGGCACAGGTACACATAAATACAATTATCATACAGTGTAAATTACCTGGAGTTTACCTGGAGAGAGTTCCAGGGGTCAACGCCCCTGCGGCCCGGTCTGTGACCAGGCCTCATGTTGGATCAGAGCCTGATCAACCAGGCTGTTACTGCTGGCCGCACGCAGTCCAACGTACGAACCACAGCCTGGCTGGTCAGGCACTGACTTTAGGTGCTTGTCCAGTGCCCGCTTGAAGACAGCCAGGGGTCTATTGGTAAGCCCCCTTATGTATGCTGGGAGGCAGTTGAACAGTCTTGGGCCCCTGACACTTATTGTGTTGTCTCTCAACGTGCTAGTGGCACCCCTGATTTTCATTGGGGGGATGTTACATCGTCTGCCAAGTCTTTTGCTTTCGTAAGTAGTGATTCTCGTGTGCAAGTTTGGTACTAATCCCTCTAGGATTTTCCAAGTGTATATAATAATGTATCTCTCCCGCCTGCGTTCCAGGGAGTACAGGTTTAGGAACTTCAAGCGTTCCCAGTAATTGAGGTGGTTTATTGTAGTTGTGTGTGCCGTGAAGGTTCTCTGTACATTTTCTAGTTCAGCAATTTCACCTGCCTTGAAAGGTGCAGTTAGTGTGCAGCAATATTCCAGCCTAGATAGAACAAGCGACCTGAAAAGTGTCACCATGGGCTTGGCATCCCTGGTTTTGAAGGTTCTCATTATCCATCCTGTCGTTTTGGCAGATGCTATTGCTACTGTGTTATGGTCCTTGAAGGTGAGATCCTCTGTCATGATCACTCCCAGGTCTTTGACATTAGTTTTTCGCTCTATTGTGTGGTTGGAATTTGTTTTATACTCCGATGAGATTTTAATTTCCTTACGTTTTCCATATCGAAGTAATTGAAATTTCTCATCATTGAACTTCATATTGTTTTCTGCAGCCCATTTAAAGATTTGGTTGATGTCTGCCTGGAGTCTTGCAGTGTCTTCAATGGAGGACACTGTCATGCAAATTCGGGTGTCAAATGCAAAAGAAGACACGGCGGTGTGGCTAATATCCCTGTCTATGTCAGATATGAGGATGAGGAATAAGATGGGAGCTATTACTGTACGTTGAGGAACAATTTTTCACCGAAGCCGTCTCAGACTTTACTGTTTACTACTCCTCTTTGTGTTCTATTTGTTAGGAAATTATAGATCCATCTACCAACTTTTCCGGTTATTCCTTTATCACGTATTTTGTGTGCTATTACACCGTGGTCACACTTGTCAAAGGCTTTTGCAAAGTCTGCGTATATTACATCTGCATTTTGTTTGTCTTCTAGAGCATCCAGGACCTTGTCATAGTGGTCCAGTAGCTGGGACAGACAGGAACGACCTGCTCTAAACCCATGCTGCCCTGGGTTGTGTAAATGATGGATTTTTATGACATGGGATGTTACCGCTATTGGTCTGTAGTTCTTTGCCCCCTTTGTGGAGTGGGGCTATGTCTGTTGCTTTTCACAGCTGTGGGACGACCCCTGTGTCCATGCTCCCTCTCCATAGGATGTTAAGGGCATGTGATAGGGGCTTCTTGCAATTCTTGATGAACACAGAGTTCTATGAGTCTCGGCCTGTGGCACTCATAAAAAAATTCATTTAGGTCTTCAACTCTCAGTCTGGTTAGCGGCTCGCTAAAAACTGAGTCATATTGTGACTTGAGTAGCTCACTCATTTCCTTGCCGTCATGTGTGTAGGACCTATCTCGTTTAAGTAGGGGCCCAATACTGGATGTAGTTCTCGACTTTGATTTGGCATAAGAAAAGAAATAAATACTTTGGGTTTCTTTCGATTTCATTTATGGCTTTTAGTTCTTCCCACATTTCTTGACTCCTGTAAGATTCCTTTAGCTTTAGTTCGATGTTTGCTATTTCTCTGACCAGTGTCTCCCTACATATTGCAGATATATTGGCCTCTTTTAGCTGCTCTGTTATTCTTTGCCTTCGCCTGTATAAGGAGCCCTTTCTCTTTCTAGTTTACATCTCCTTTTTCTTAAAGGAATATATGTGCAGTATCGCTAGTTTTGAGGGTACTTATTATCCATCCTATCATTTTTCCTAGCAGATGTGGTAGACACATTGTTGTGTTCTTTGAGATTCTTTGACATTATCACTTCCAAGTACAGTGGACCCTCGGTTTTTGTTCACCTCCAAAATCGAACAATTATGTAAGTGTATTTTCGTAAGCGCTTTTGTAAGTGTATTTTTGGGGGTGTGAAATGATTAATCTAATTTACATTTGTCCTTATGGGAACAAATTCATTCGGTAACAGCACTCAAGCAGCATTCTGGAAAGAATTTTCAACGAAAACCGAGGGTCCACTATACTTCACATTAGTTTTTCGCTCTATTGGCGGTGGTCACCCTTCTCATACGCAACTGCGCAAAAACATGGAAAAGTGGTAAAAACATGAAACATGATAAATAATGGCTCAATTAAAAAACCAACGAAAACATGGAACACCAACAAGAGAGGGTGCCAAATATGCAGGGCCCTCCTGCATATTATTTTTTTCCATTAAATACTTGGAGCACATCTCAAAGTGGTAGGGGAAGAGGGTGTCTTGATGCTGGTGAGAAGCTCTTGTTCAAGGAACAGGTCTTATCTTCTTTCTTGGATCAAACCTGAATGCCTCCCAGTCCCCAGATACTATATGAACTCATGATTTTAGTGCTCTACTCCTATATTGTGCATTAAGGTACATTGGCCTGGGGTTATGCAATACAGGGATACCGCTCTCGGATCACAGCAACAGAAAGACATCTAGTCAGATTTAGATACTACCTTTTTTCATGAAGCAAGCTGTTACACACCTAACCTTGATACAGAAACTCCAGCTTAATAATAATAATAATAATGATTGTGGATGTTATGAATGAGAAGAAGCTGTATGTCCTGGCTTTAAGTGAAACAAAGCTGAAGGGGGTAGGAGGTTTCAGTGGGGAGAAATAAATAGGATTAGGTCAGGGATTTCAAATAGAGTTAGAGCTAAAGGAGTAGCAATAATGTTGAAGGTTAAGTTATGGCAGGAAAAGAGGGAATATAAATGTATCAATTCAAGGATTATGTGGAGTAAAATAAGGGTTGGATGTGAAAAGTGGGTTATAGTAAGCATTTATGCACCTGGAGAAGAGAGAAGTGTAGAGGAGAGAGAGAGATTTTGGGAAATGTTGAGTGAGTGCATGGGGAGTTTTGAACCAAGTGAGAGAGTACTTGTGATTGGAGATCTAAATGCTAAAGTGGGTAAAAATGTTGTGGAGGGAGTAGTAGGTAAATTTGGGGTGCCAGGGGTAAATGAAAATGGGGAGCCTTTAACTGAGCTATGTGTAGAAAGAGGTTTGGTAATAAGTAATACATATTTTATGAAAAAGAGGATAAATAAGTACAAGGTATAATATAGTACGTAATGAAAGTAGTTTGTTAGATTATGTATTGGTGGATAAAAGGTTGATGGGTAGGCTTCAGGATGTACATGTTTATAGAGGGGCAACGGATATATTGGATCATTATTTAGTTGTAGCTACAGTTAGAGTAAGAGGTAGATGGGACAAAAAGAAAATGGCAACAGCAAGTAACAGAGAGGTGAAAGTGTATAAACTAAGGGAGGAGGAAGTTAGGGTGAGACATAAGCAACTATTGGCAGAAAGGTGGACTAGTGCAAGTATGAGTAGTGGGGGGGGTTGAAGAGGGTTGGGATAGTTTTAAAAATGCAGTATTAGAATGTGGGGCAGAAGTTTGTGGCTATAGGAAGGGTGGGTGCAGGAGGAAAGAGGAGTGATTGGTGGAATGATGAAGTAAAGGGGTGAATAAAGAGAAAAAGGTAGCTTATGAGAGGTTTTTACAAAACAGAAGTGTTGTAAGAAGAGCAAAGTATATGGAGAGTAAAAGAAAGGTGAAGAGAGTGGTGAGAGAGTGCAAAAGGAGAGCAGATGATAGAGTGGAAGAGGCACTGTCAAGAAATTTTGCTGAAAATAAGAAAAAAAATTGGAGTGAGATAAAAAGTTAAGAAATCCTAGGGAACGAATGGATTTGTCAGTTAAAAACAGAGTAGGGGACTTAGTTGATGAAGAACTGGAGGTATTGAGTAGATGGCGGGAATATTTTGAGGAACTTAAATGTCGATGAAGAAAGAGAGGTGGTAATTTCATTCACTGGCCAGGGAGGTATAACATCTTTTAGGAGTGAAGAAGAGCAGGATGTGAGTGTGGGGAAGGTGCATGAGGCATTACGTAGAATGAAAGGGGGTAAAGCAGCTGGAACTGACGGGATTATGACAGGAATGTTAAAAGCAGGGGGAGATATAGTGTTGGAGTGGTTGGTATTTTTGTTTAATAAATGTATGAAAGACGGGAAGGTACCTAGGGATTGGCAGAGAGCATGTATAGTTCCTTTATATAAAGGGAAGGGGGACAAGAGAGATTGTAAAAATTATAGGAGAATAAGTTTACTGAGTATACCTGGTAAAGTGTATGGTAGGGTTATTATTGAAAGAATTAGAGGTAAGACAGAGAGTAGGATTGCAGATGAGCAAGGAGGCTTTAGAGTGGGTAGGGGATGTGTAGATCAAGTGTTTACATTGATGCATATATGTGAACGATATTTAGATAAAGGTAGGGAAGTTTTTATTGCATTTATGGATTTATAAAAGGCATATGATAGAGTGGATAGGGGAGCAATGTGGCAAATGTTGCAAGTGTATGGAATAGGTAGTAAGTTACTAAATGCTGTAAAGAGTTTTTATGAGGATAGTGAGGCTCAGGTTAGGGTGTGTAGGAGAGAGGGAGATTACTTCCTGGTAAAAGTTGGTCTTAGACAGGGATGTGTAATGTCACCATGGTTGTTTAATATATTTATAGATGGGGAATCTGTTGCAGGGAAGGAGGTCACGAAAGACTGGAGTGCTAATGAAGCAGTCTGTGGACCAGTAGTTTGCTATATTGTTCTTATATGTATGTGGCATAAGCATGACAGTGCCAAGGAATAAATACATTTCAGCCACAGTTGTATCTTTCCACCTGTGCAGCCGTGATGATTCTGTAACATCTACATGGTCCTTTGTATACTGGTAGTACAGGTTGGTCTGGGTAACAATCAGTTTCATTATCGGCTCATCAAAGTATAGTTGAAAATAGTCTAACTCTGTAGACTCATCAGTGATGGGACAGTGTGGCATGATGCCACTTCCACTGCCATCAAAATTGAAAGGATGTGGCACGAATGGTGTATGTTCAGTCCAGTTCCATTCACGATCAGCTGGCGCAGGGTGGGCCTGTGGCATGGGACGTGGGGGAGCAGGAGGAGGGACGGGAGTGGGGCCAGCACATGGTTGAGAGGGTGCCGTGTGGTCCTTTGTCTGTCCACACACCGCGCCATGTGGTCCAGGCATCGTGCCACCCACCACTTCTTCCTCCATCCCAGCATACTCTCCTTCATAATAATAATGATAATCACTATCACTCGACGAATCGTCTATGGGCATAAAATCGATTTCATCATCGTCACTTATATCACTTTCACTATCGTCACCATAACACATGGAAAATGATAATTTCCTCTTGCGGAGTTGCCTTTGGGTAGCAACACTAGCAACCCCAGAGGTGCTGGGCTGAGGGTCTGTGGCCACACTGGCCACACCAGATGTGCTGGGCTGAGGGTCTGGTATGGCCACACTGTCCACACTGGTCACCCCAGAGGTGATGGGCTGAGGGTCATCTGGGTTCTCATCAATAGTTTCACTAATTCCTTGATTATTAGTGGCTATATCACTGTCTAATCCACTAACCTCGCGTTCTGTTTCACTTTCCGGGAATAGTAGTGTGTTAATACGACGAGGCGTGAGTGAATCATGGGGGTTTGCCATGATGTTTACCCAAGATGGAGCTGAAACTAACTGGGGCTACCATGCGTACCCTGGCGTCCCCGATTTTTTTCATACTGCGCACACTGAATGCGCAGACCCATTCTCTCATGTCTAGGCGACTCAGGCCTATCGCGCTAAATTTGAATGAATGTAAAATAAAACGTAGATCTACGTTCGGGGCAGTACGCACGTGAACGTATATCTACGTGTGGACAGTTTAAGGGTTAATCGAAAATTGCGGTTTCAGTTTTTTTTCTCTCATTATGCACTGTTGCTGCAAGATTTGTTTTATGTGGTGCACACTTACCACATAGATGTATTCTCTCATATCTAGGCCCAAATTTGCCGCTCAAAGCTTATCTGAGTGAGCTGAGCTTATGACGTAGAACTACGGTTTGGACCCTGAACTCAAAGCCGTAGAACTACGGCATGGACCCTGAAAGGGTTAATGAGATATAGAGCTGTAGAATAACCTTTGAACACCAGTTACTTAATACTTCTTGATGTAAGTGCAAGTAGTATGATAACCTTATTCTGCACACTTAGGCAAAGGTGTCTTGGCTTCACATTTCTTCTTACTACAACTCATAAGTGTTTAACCCTTTGAGGGTCCAGACCCCCAATCTGAAAATTTTCAATTTTTTTTTTCTTATTTTTCTTATGAAATGGTAGAGAATATTTTTCTCAAGGTAATAAAACAAAGAATAAAATTTGATAAAAAACTGATTAAATTACGCTCTCATGAATTTTGCAGTGTCAGCAATATTTACGCATTGTCGATTTTGCCAAATTTGAGTCCTATTTTAGGCCAATTACATTGTTCCATTAGACAAATTCTTAGCTATTTCACTAATATGTGTTACATTTTATCTACTGAGCACAAGAAATCGCCCAGTCAACTATTTCAACTACCCATTAAAGTGATCGGAAATTGTTAATTTGGCCAATTTCACACAGTTCAGAATAATATTCCAATTTCAAAATAGGGTCCAGAATAAACAATGCAGGCATTCCTGCCACTAAAATAATATTTTCTCTGTTTATTAGTTACATTTCCAGGCTTTACAGATGAATTACATTTTGATTTTTTATTCACAAAGAATTTTTATTCACACCAAAAAATAGAAGACTTACTGTTGCGCAATATTGTAATAATTGTATAAATAATATTTTCTCTGTTTATTAGTTACATTTCCAGGCTTTACAGATGAATTACATTTTGATTTTTTATTCACAAAGAATTTTTATTCACACCAAAAAATAGAAGACTTACTGTTGCGCAATATTGTAATCATTGTATAAATAATATCAGTGCATTCGTGAATGCACATTAGACCCACCAGTTGATTTTATTATTATTATTAACACATCGGCCGATTCCCACCAAGGCAGGGTGGCCCGAAAAAGAAAAACTTTCATCATCATTCACTCCATCACTGTCTTGCCAGAGGGGTGCTTTACACTACAGTTATAAAACTGCAACATTAACACCCCTCCTTCAGAGTGCAGACACTGTACTTACCATCTCCAGGACTCAAGTCCAGCCTGCCGGTTTCCCTGAATCCCTTCATAAATGTTACTTTGCTCACACTCCAACAGCACGTCAAGTATTAAAAACCATTTGTCTCCATTCACTCCTATTAAATACGCTCACACATGCTTGCTGGAAGTCCAAGCCCCTCGCACACAAACCTCCTTTACCCCTCCCTCCAGCCTTTCCTAGGCCGCCCCCTACCGCCTTCCCTCCACTAAAGATTTATACACTCTAGAAGTCATTCTGTCTCGTTCCATTCTCTCTACATGTCCGAACCACCTCAACAACCCCTCCTCAGCTCTCTGGATAATAGTTTTGGTAATCCCGCACCTCCTCTAATTTCCAAACTCCAATTCTCTGCATTATATTCACACCACACATTGACCTCAGACATGACATCTCCACTGCCTCCAGCCTTCTCCTCGTTGCAACATTCATCACCCATGCTTCACACCCATATAAGAGTGTTGGTATAACTATACTCTCATACATTCTCCTCTTTACTTCCATGGACAAAGTTCTTTGTCTCCACAGACTCCGAAGTGCTCCACTCACCCTTTTCCCTCATCAATTCTATGATTCACCTCATCCTTCATAGACCCATCTGCTGACATGTCCACTCCCAAATATCTGAATACATTCACCTCCTCCATACTCTCTCCCTCCAATCTGATATCCAATCTTTCGTCACCTAATCTTTTGTTATCCTCATCACCTTACTCTTTCCTATATTCACCTTCAATTTTCTTCTTTTACACACCCTACCAAATTCATCCACCAACCTCTGCAACTTCTCTTCAAAATCTCCCAAAAGCAGTGTCATCAGCAAAAAGCAACTGTGACAACTCCCACTTTGTATTTGATTCTTTATCTTTAACCCCACACCTCTTGCCAAGACCCTCGCATTCACTTCTCTTACAACCCCATCTATAAATATATTGAACAACCACGGCGGCATCACACATCCTTGTCTAAGGCCCACTTTACTGGGAAATAGTCCCTCCTCCTACACACACTAACCTGAGCCTCACTATCCTCATAAAACTCTTCACTGCTTTCAGTAACCTACCTCCTATTCCATACACCTGCAACATCTGCCACATTGCCCCCCTATCCACCCTATCAAATGCCTTTTCCAAATCCATAAATGCCACAAAAACCTCTTTACCCTTATCCAAATACTGTTCACCTATATGTTTCACTGTAAACACTTGGTCTACACACCCCTACCTTTCCTAAAGCCCCTTGTTCATCTGCTATCCTGCTTTCTGTCTTACTCTTAATTCTTTCAATAATAACTCTACCATACACTTTACCAGGTACACTCAACAGACTTATTCCCCTATAATTTTTGCACTCTCTTTTGTCCCCTTTGCCTTTATACAAAGGAACAATACACGCTCTCTGGCAATCCTAGGTACCTTACCCTCTTCCATACATTTATTAAATAATAGCACCAACCAATCCAAAACTATATCCCCACCTGCTTTAACATTTCTATCTTTATCCCATCAATCCCAGCTGCCTTACCCCCTTTCATTCTACCCACTGCCTCACGAACTTCCCCACACTCACAACTGGCTCTTCCACACTCCTACAAGATGTTATTCCTCCTTGCCCTATACACGAAATCACAGCTTCCCTGTCTTCATCAACATTTAACAACTCCTCAAAATATTCCCTCCATCTTCCCGATACCTCTAACTCTCCATTTAATAACTCTCCTCTCCTATTTTTAACTGTCAAATCCATTTGTTCCCTAGGCTTCCTCAACTTATTAATCTCACTCCAAAACTTTTTCTTATTTTCAACAAAATTTGTTGATAACATCTCACCCACTCTCTCATTTGCTCTCTTTTTACATTGCTTCACCACTCTCTTAACCTCTCTTTTTCTCTCCATATACTCTTCCCTCCTTGCATCACTTCTACTTTGTAAAAACCTCTCATATGCTAACTTTTTCTCCCTTACTACTCTCTTTACATCATCATTCCACCAATCGCTCTTCTTCCCTCCTGCCTGTAACCACAAACTTCTGCTGAACACTCTAATACTACATTTTTAAATCTACCCCATACATCCTCAACCCCATTGCCTACACTCTCACTAGCCCATCTATCCTCCAATAGTTGTTTATATCTTACCCTAACTGCCTCCTCTTTTAGTTTATAAACCTTCACCTCTCTCTTACTTACTGCTTCTATTTTCCTTGTATCTCATCTACCTTTTACTCCCACTGTAGCTATAACTAAAAAGTGATCTGATATATCTGTGGCCCCTCTATAAACATGTACATCCTGAAGTCTACTCAACAGTCTTTTATCTACCAATACGTAGTCCAACAATAATAATAATAATATAATAATAATATTTTTATTTCAATGCATGTTACAAGTGTACATTGTTATTGGTAGTTACAATTATAAAACTGTAATGCAAGGAGAGCCACTGGCATGCCATGGCATTTGGGGCAGCTTGTTCTAAAGACTTATTCACTAAAGACTTAATGCTAGAGAAATTGATTGAGTTTATTCTAGTTCTGTATTATTTAAAATTTTAATCTGATTATACATACAATAAAAAGACAATACAAGAGAAATTGGTTGAGTTTAGTTTAGTTGTATATTTTAATTCAAGTTACAATATGTTGATGCATTACTAGTATAATAACAATACTAGAAAATTTATTGAGTTTCTTCTAGTTATATATTTTATTTCTATTTAACAAATTGATGATACTATAATATTTAAATGAACAATATGATGATATGATATTGCAACAAGTGTTAAGGAGGATGACATATAAATTGAGATTATCTTAAGAAAATAACATTGGGTTTGAAAGTTTGTTACAGTATGAGTATTTAGTATAGTGTGAGTAGGTAATTTTTGAGAAGAGTCTTGAATTGATTTTGGACAAGGTTAACTTAATATTTACTGGTAATGAATTCCAGATTCTGGGGCCCTTTATGTGCATAGAATTTTTACATTGGTTAGTATGGACTCGGGGTATGTCAAATAGTGATCTGTGTCTTGTGTCATGGT
>WNWK01005071.1:0-127519 GCA_009830355.1 Cherax destructor | reverse complement strand
TGGGTTCCAGACTCATCGACACCACCAGGGACCCAAGGGCAGCCATTTTCATGTTCCAGCGCCTCAGCGTGGCCATCCAGAGGGTAAAGGGCTGCTGCATACTGGGCCCTCACATCCGGCTTCGGAGGAGCTGGAGGAGATTTATAATCTTCTGATATATTGTACCAATGTATTCATGTTCATGTTTGTTTTTCTGTCAATGTATTCTGTTTATTAATAAAGCATATATTATATATATAGGGGTGGTAGGAGAAGAAAATATTCAAACAGCTCCGGGGAGAACCTTGAGTTTACCCTGAAGCAGCTTATTGTCTTCTCTGAGGATGAGGGTCCCCAGTAAAGTTCTAGACGTATGTATATATATATATATATATTATATATATATATATATATATATATATATATATATATATATACCTGGAGTTTAACTGGAGAAATTCCAGGGTCAACGCCCCGGGGCCCCCGGTCTGTGACCAGACCTCATGTTGGACCAGAGCCTGATCAACCGGCTGTTACTGCTGGCCGCACGCAGTCCAACGTACGAACCACAGCCTGGCTGGTCAGGTACCGACTTTAGGTGCCTGTCCAGTGCTGCTTGAAGACAGCCAGGGGTTTGTTGGTAATCCCCTTATGTATGCTGGGAGGCAGTTGAACAATCTTGGGCTCCTGACACTTATTGTGTTGTCTCTCAACGTGCTAGTGGCACCCTGCTTTTCATTGGTGGGATGTTACATCCCCTGCCGAGTTTTTTGCTTTCGTAGGGAGTGATTTTCGTGTGTAAGTTTGGTACTAATCCTCGAGAATTTTCCACATGTATATAACAATGTATTCTCCCGCCTGCGTTCTAGGGAGTACAGGTTTAGAAACTTCAAGCGTTCCCAGTAATTGAGGTGGTTTATCGCAGTTATGCGTGCCGTGAAGGTTCTCTGCACATTTTCAAGGTCAGCAATTTCACCTGCCTGGAAAGGTGCAGTTAGTGTCAGCAATATTCCAGCCTGATAGAACAAGCGATTTGTATAGTGTCAACATGGGCTTTGCATCCCTGGTTTTGAAGGTTCTCATTATCCATCCTGTCATTTTTTCTAGCAGATGCGATTGCTACAGTGTTATGGTCCTTGAAGTTGAGATCCTCTGACATGATCACCCCAGGTCTTTGACATTAGTTTTTCGCTCTATTGTGTGGTTGGAATTAGTTTTGTACCTGATGAGATTTAATTTCACGTTTTCCGTATCTGAGTAATTGAAATTTCATCATTGAACTTCATATTGTTTTCTGCAGCCCATTTAAAGATTTGGTTTATATCTGCTTGGAGTCTTGCAGTGTCTTCAACGGTGGACACTGTCATACAGATTCGGTGTCATCTGCAAAGGAAGACACGCACTGTGGCTTATATCCCTGTCTATGTCCGATATGAGGATGAGGAACAGGATGGGAGTGAGTACTGGCCTTGTGGAACAGAGCTTTTCACAGTAGCTGCCTCAGACTTTACTCTGTTGACTATTACCCTTTGTGTTCTACTTGTTAGAAATTATAGATCCATTACCAACTTTTCCTGTTATTCCTTTATCACCATTTTGTTTGCTTTTTACACCATGGTCACACTTGTCAAAGGCTTTTGCGAAGTCTGTGTATATACAATCTGCATTCTGTTTGTCCTCTAGAGCATCCAGGGCCTTGTCATAGTGGTCCAGTAGTTGGGACAGACAGGAGCGACCTGCTCTAAAAACCCCTGCTGCCCTGGGTTGTGTAATTGATGGTTATTTAGATGAGTGGCGATCTTGCTTTTAGAACCCTTTCAAAGATTTTTGATATGGCGTTAGCGCTATTGGTCTGTAGTTCTTTGCCATTGCTTACTCCGCCTTTGTGGAGTGGGGCTATGTCTGTTGTTTTTAGTAACTGCGGACGACCCCAGTGTCCATGCTCCTTCCATTGGATGCTGAAGCACGTGATTGGGCTTCGCAGTTCTTGATGAACACTGAAGTCCATGAGTCGGGGCCTGAGCTGAGTGCATGGGCATATCATTTATCGCCTTTTCAAAGTCATGTGGCGTCAGGGTAATGCAGATAGGCTTGGGCTACCAGGTTCTGTGGCACCTCATAAAAATTCATTTAGGTCTTCAAATTTTAGTCTGGTTAGCGGCTCACTAAAAACTGAGTCATACTGGACTTTAGTAACTCTCATTTCTTCTGTCATCTGTGTAAGACCATCTCGTTTTAGTAGGGGCCCAATACTGATGTTGTTCTGACTTTGTTTTGGCATAGAAGAAATACTTTGGGTTTCTTTCAATTCATTATCTTTTAGTTCTTCCGGTTTCTTGATTCCTGTAAGATTCCTTTGTTTAATTCGATGTTTGCTATTTTCTCCGACCAGTGCCTCCCCTACGTATTTCAGATATATTGGCCTCTTGTAGTCGCTCTGTTATTCTTTGTCTTCGCCTGTATAGGGCGCCTCTTTCTAGTTTACATCTTCTCCTCCTTTTCCTTAAGGGAATTTGCCTTGAGCAAACCTCAAGTGCCACAAAAGTTAATTTGTTCTAGACAAGGTTAGGATCCGTGATGCTTAGGCTATCTTCCCAGTATATATAATTTAGACTTGGTTTACTTGGTCCCACCTTATGTTTTGTTATTGAAGTTGAAATTGGAGAAGGCTCCCTCGCGACTGATCACATTTTGTCGATCTGGGGCCTCCCTCATGCATGTCTGTACCTCTATTATGTTGTGATTTGAGTATAACGTTTTTGATATGATGACATTTCGTATCAGATCATCATTGTTAGTGAAGATGAGGTCCAGTGTATTCTCCAATCTTGTAGGTTCTATTATTTGTTGGTTTAAGGTGAATTTGGTGCAGATATTTAAAAGCTTGTGTGTGTGCGAGTTTTCATCTGAGCTGCCTCCTGCTGTTATCTCTGCTACCACATTATTTGCAATATTCCTCCATTTTAGGTGCCTTAGGTCGAAGTCCCCCAGGAGCAAGATGTTGGGGGCAGGAGCTGGAAGGTTTTCCAGACAGTGGTCAATTTTCAGAAGCTGTTCCTGGAATTGTTGGGACGTTGCATCCGGAGGTTTGTATACAACCACGATGACCAGGTTTTGATTCTCGATCTTTTCTGCTAAAACTTCAACTACATCATTTGAGGCATTTAGTAGTTCTGAGCATATAAGTGACTCTGTGATATACAGGCAAACCCCTCCCCCTTTTGCCTGTTCACTCTGTCACATCTGTATAGGTTGTAGCCAGGGATCCATATTTCATTGGCCAAGTGATCCTTTATGTGGGTCTCTGTGAAAGCCGCAAACATTGCATTTGACTCTGTAAGCAGTCCACGGATGTAAGGTATCTTGTTGTTTGTTGCTGGCTTTAGACCCTGTATATTTGCAAAGATGAATGTCGTTGGATTGGTGGTATTGGTGGTATGGAGGGGGTCTTTTTTTCCTGGCACTAATATCTGTTGTTCAGGAGTGGAGGCCATTGACTGTGGTTCCACTCCAGAAATGACTGCAGTTGGTGTATGATTTCTGTCATTTCCTGCCAGCTTTTTTTCCTTCCTGGCGCTAAAAATCCTCTCTCTCCGGAGTGGCTGTGGCTACCCAGGTTTTCCCATGGTCTGGATGTTCTGTGTCGTCTTGTACCCTTTAGGTGGTGTGTCTGGCAATATAGGTTATAGCACTGTCTTTCCTGAACTGATGAGTGGCACATTTCAGGGTGGAAAAGCTTACAGAAAGGGAGGTTGCATTTTCCTGTTGTCATATGGGCACGGCATTTTCTGGGGTGGTTAAAGTTGCATGTCCCATCTGTTTTCCCAGAAATCCCATGCCTGAAGATACCAAATGCATAATATTTGCATAGGCCTGGTTTGTGTTTGCTTTGTTTTTTTGTGACTGTGTTCCCTAATGTATTCCCTACTGGTGCGTGTTTTCCTGTCTCATTTCTATCTTCAGCACTAGTGCTAACATCCCCTTTTGTTTCATCTCCAGGACTGTCCTCCAGGACAACACTAGCACCCTCAGGAGCACTATATATATATATATATATATATATATATATATATATATATATATATATATATATATATGTGTGTGTGTGTGTGTGTGTGTATATGTATATCGTGCTGAATAGGTAAGACTTGCGATTTTGTTCTTGCCGAATAAGGCAAGCGAAAATTTGTGCATGCAATAATTTCTCAAAATTCATTCTGAAAATAACGAAAAAAAATATATTCCATTGTGTTTGTTTATATTAAATTGCGCCCTAACCTAAGAACAGTATTCCGACATCTTAATAAGGAATCATTCAGAACCCTGTACAATGTGTACGTTAGGCCCATATTGGAATATGCAGCACCAGTTTGGAACCCACACCTAGCCAAGCACGTAAGGAAACTAGAGAAAGTGCAAAGGCTTGCAACTAGACTGGTCCCGGAGCTAAGGTGTATGTCCTACGATGAGAGGGTAAGGAAAATTGACCTGACGACACTGGAGGACAAGAGAAATAAGTGGGGATATGATAACGACATATAAAATACTGACAGGAATCGACAAGGTGGACAGAGACAGGATGTTCCAGAGATAGGTCACAGAAACAAGGGTTCACAGTTGGAAGTTGAAGACTCAGATGAATCACAGGGATATTAGGAAGTATTTCTTCAGTCACAGAGTTGTCGGGAAGTGGAATAGTCTGGGAAGTGATGTAGTGGAGGCAGGATCCATACATAGCTTTAAGAAGAGGTATAATGAAGCTCATGGAGTAGGAAGAGTGACCTAGAAGCAGCCAGCGAAGAGACGGGGCCAGGAGCTGTGACTGGACCCCTGCAACCACAACTAGGTGAGTACACACATACACACGCGCGTGCGCGCGAGCAAAGTCATGGAAAGGGTTATCAGGAAGAGTCTGGTGGAGCACCTAGAAAGGAATGAGTTTATATATTGGAGTTTTATAACAAGGTGTCACAAATAAGGCAGTAGAGAGTGGTAGGCAGACTGTATTTTCTAGGATTGTTATTATTATTATTATTATAATCAAGGGGAAGCGCTAAACCCGTAGGATTATACAGTTCCTGTGGGGGGATGTGGAAGGTATTCAGGCTTAATTCAGGGATCTGGAGCACAGATCCAATTCCCTAGATCAAAAGCCCCTCACCAACGTCAAGGAACCTTCCTTGAGTGGCCATTCTTGGAATGTAAGAAGGCTTTCGACACAGTTCCACACAAGATTTAGTGCAAAAGCTGGAGGAGCAGGCAGGAGTAACAGGAAAAACACTGTAATGGATCAGAGAATACCTGACAGGAAGGAAACAACGAGTGATGGTACGTGACGAGGTGTCAGAGTGAGTGCCTGTTACGAGCGTGGTTCCACAAGGGTCAGTCTTAGGGTAGGTGCTGTTTCTGGTACATATGTGAATAACTTGACGATAGGGATAGATTCAGAGGTGTCCCTGTTTACAGACGACGTGAAGCTAATGCGGAGAATTCAATCGGATGAGAAAATGCAAAGGGTTGCAACAAAACTAGTCTCGGAGCTAAGCGGTATGTCCAACGGGAGAGGTTAAGGGAAATCTACATGACGACACTGGAGGATAGGAGAGATACGGGTAACACGATAATGACATAAAATATTGAGAGGAATTGACAAGGTAGATAGGGACAGGATGTTTCAGAGAGGAGACAGAGCAACAAGGGGTCACAATATGAAGTTGAAGACTCAGATGAGTCACAGGGATGTTAGCAATATTTGTTCAGTCATAGAGTTGTCAAGAAGTGGAACAATCTGGAGAGTGAGGTAATGGAGGCAGGATCCATGCATAACTTTAAGAAGAGATACGATAAATCCCATAGAGCAATGAGAAAATGGATCTAGCAACGACCAGCAAAGAGGCGGGGGCCAGAGCTATGATTCGACCCCTGTAACGACAAATTAGTGAGTACACACCTCCTGTACCAACCTTCACTTCTCTGTTATCATCCAGGTGATAATAACTCTTGTATTATCTCGCGGGTAATAATTATTTAACTGGCCTTACCCAGAATAGAATACTGTATACAAAGATCTGGTAAGCTCTCTGTTTACTTGGGTGAGGCCTAACATGGACGAATATTCCTCCTACGATTTTATTTTTCTATATTTTCCCTACCACGGAATAAATTAATATCTTAGAATAACACATGACAAAACTGTCTGTATGTTTAATACTGACTTTGTAAAAATTTCTTCACTTTACTATGTTTTTTTTAATCTGACAATTATCTATTGTTATAGAAAGCATAACTCTTTGCTTCTCTGTGGCAGTGCAATTCCTGCACACCACCAGGATGTGGGTGAAGGCAGGAGGAGCGCAGGGCGGAGGCTTGAGAACCAGACAACCCCTCTGTTTAGCCCACATCTCTGTTTGTTTACATGCACAGGAATTCCTATCTTTAGTGGCCAGAGTTGATGTTGTTTTCTTCCGTTATCTAGCAAAAGAATACAAATAATTATGTATCCTTGAAGCTGCCATTTAGAGAACAAATAATAGGCACGACAAATGCATAAATGTTTACAGATAGTAAGCACGAACAATCGGAAGAATGAAAACAATAACGGGAATGTTTGCCACAAGTGGCATGAGAGACGAGCGGTGCCCAGCGCACCGCCCACGGCGAGGCTGGGCGCTCAGTGTGGTGGTTCATCCTTCAGTCCCTCACCCTCATGAGGGGAAGCACGTCCGAGCCGTAAGAAATTTGGTGTTGTTTCCCATCACCGAACTCACAGGAAAATACTTTCAAGCAACTACCGTCACCTTCGGAACTGCTTCTTTGCCGCTGTTTTCAGGCAGGCTCTTCCTTGGTGCTTCAAGGAGTGATCCAGAACCTACAAACTCCTTCAAGGAATCTCAATTATCTCCACAGCTCCAAGATAACACGTCTCATATTTCTTAACTTGCCAAGAGTCTAACTTTTTTTTAAGGTACGTGTCAATTATACTTCCATCTTGAAGGACTTCAAATGGGTATCTTTATGCCGGAGAAGGGCTCTTCATTCAAGGAATTGGGGCTATTTTATCAATGCAAGAATCACATCTGATTACTTCCCTTTTATCAAACGCTGTACGACACCTACGGGTTTATTGCTATCCCTTGAATTTAATAATAATTATCTTTATCTTTAAATTATTTGACAATATTTTGACAACGTTGCCGTTATCCAAGAATATCTTCATAAAACAAGTTATGAGCGCAAAATTTTGAGTGTTTTCAGGTTGTATTTTCCAGCAATGGAAATAAGTCTCTTTGTTTGACTTTATTGGGTTAATAAGTCTCTTTGTTTGACTTTATTGGGTTAATAAGTCTCTTTGTTTGACTTTATTGGGTTAATAAGTCTCTTTGTTTGACTTTATTGGGTTAATAAGTCTCTTTGTTTGACTTTATTGGGTTAATAAGTCTCTTTGTTTGACTTTATTGGGTTAATAAGTCTCTTTGTTTGACTTTATTGGGTTAATAAGTCTCTTTGTTTGACTTTATTGGGTTAATAAGTCTCTTTGTTTGACTTTATTGGGTTAATAAGTCTCTTTGTTTGACTTTATTGGGTTATCCTGGGTACTTTACACTTATGTAACTATGTATGATAATTTGTGTAACTGTATTTATGTGTTCCTGTACCAAAATAAACTTAGTTTTCAAGTACATAAAGTTACCTATTGAGACGTTGTGAGTGCGTATGCGCGTATTCGCACAGCCCATTTCTAAGGGATGATGGGCGTGGTGTGTTTTGTCAGTAATAACAATAATAATAATATCTTTATTTACCACAAGTACATGTACAAGGTATACAGGTCTAACTGACATCAATGACATACTAGAAAGTCCCTTGTAATGCAGAGCATTTCGGGCAAATTAGGTCATTGTCCCAGGATGCGACCCACACCAGTCGACTAACACCCAGGTACCCATTTTACTGATGGGTGAAGATAGACAACCGGTGTAAAGAAACACGCTGGGAATCGAACCCAAACTCTTGCCGTGTTAAGCGAGAGCTCCAGGCCACGGGGCACCAGTCCTTCGCTATATGATAAGACAAACCTTAGTCATTACAGTTTACAAATATTTCACAGACATTATTTCATATCTGTACAATGTTTCTGAGAGAACATACGTTTTAGGATATAGAGCGCTGGTACATTATGTTCAAAACAGGATAGCCCAGCACACCTAATTTTTTTTCCAATGATATTGAAGAAATAAGTTCACACCTAATTTTTTTTCCATTGATGTTGAAGAAATAAGTTCACCCCTAATTTTTTTTCCATTGATGTTGAAGAAATAAGTTCTAAAAAAGTCTCCTATATCTAGGCTTTATGTATGTGCTTTCTTATATTCAACACTCAGTGATATTAACCAAGAGATGCTTTATAAACATGAATTATTTTAAACTGTAGTAAGACTGTTAGTGACTGTTAGTATATTGACTATGTTACTGTGTGACTGTGATCGTATATGAATGTTAGTGTGTTTGTTAGTGAATGACTGTTAGTGTATGACTGTATTGGTGTGTGACTCTGGTAGTGTATTAATGTATTCGTGCATAACTATGTTAGTGAATGATTGTTAGTGTATGACTATGTTAGTGTAGTACCATGATAGTGTATGACTTTGTTAGTGTATTACTTTGTTAGTTTATTACTGTATTAGTGTATGACTGTTAATGTATTACTGTGTTAGCGTGTGACTGTGTTAGTGTATTACTGTACTTACCTATTTGTGGTTGCAGGGGTCGATTCATAGCTCCTGGCTCTGCCTCTTCGCTGATCGCTACTAGGTTCACTCTCTCCCTACTCCATGAGCTTTATCGTATCTCTTCTTGAAGCTTTGTATGAATCCTGCCTCCACTACATCACTCTCCAGATTGTTTCCCTTCCTGACAACTCTATGACCGAAGAAATACTTCCTAACATCCCTGTGACTCATCTGAGTTTTCAACTCAGTTAGTGTATGACTGTTAGTATATTACTGTGTTAGTGAATAACCGTGTTAGTGTATGAATGTGTATTTTGTGACTGCGTAATTGTGTGACTGTTATTGTGTGACTGTTATTGTGTGACTGTTATTGTGTGACTGTTATTGTGTGACTGTTATTGTGTGACTGTTATTGTGTGACTGTTTTAACGTGTGACTGGAGGGGGTACCCAGTGAAGGCAGGAGCGCCCTGGGCACATTAGGTGAGCATTGTATCAACTTCCATGGTATAGATTATTCTACATCTTACCAGAAGACCTGAAGAAGTTTTAAAGTCTTAAAGAGAAAACTCGATAAACACCTCCGACAAGCGTCGGATTAATTAATCTGGCCATCGCTGCCAGCAGTATCGGCCAAGTTGAATAGGGAAGAACCAGACAAGCCTGGCTCAGGGCAGGTCTACGGAAGTAGGAAAACTCTCGAAACTTGTCAACGGTATATTAATGGAATATCAAAGGTGTGATTGACTGTTTTATTGATTTTTCATATGATTTTGCCACCAAAGCGGCTAGCCCATTCTGTGAACGATATCCCAAGAGCACATGGATACACAAAAGGCCTAGGAACTAGGCTCCAATAGGGTTTACAGGAATACATCTGGATTTATATCTACAGTACACTTATCTGTTGCATGCAAATTTAGGTAATTTACTTAATATATCTGGTATCTTATTTTCATTAATAAGATATCTTGACATATCACATAGGTTATTATAATATCTCTATATTCCTTAATAAGTACACAATAAAGCACACAGTGTTCAAGATAGTGACCAATAGGGCTGGCCACATACTTTGTATTTAGTGTGATCATCTGTGTGTCTGCCAAACTGTCAGAAGTATTTGTAAGTCTAGACGTAGCTACAACAACATCAGTTAGTCTGTTCACATTGCAAGTTGCTCCACAAGTTGCCCCATGTTATCAAGCTTCTAAATGCATTCCTTTAACATTCATTTTCATTATTTGCTTCTAATATTTTTCCTAATGTTAGAGACAGATACACCAATGTTATATTCTACATTTTCCATCAGGGTAATTTTCTTGGCTAACTTATCAACTTTATGATAAATGAGGCACTTGTGCGACATTTGGCTATTATATTCTGGAAACGTTTCGCCAACCAGCGGCTTCTTTAGTCCAATACAGAGAAAGGTGGAAGATGGGGAGTTGGGGTAATCAGTCCCTCAGCCTGGAGTCGATGTGTTCAAGCTGAGGGACTGAGTACCTCAACTCCTGCTCATCTCCCATTTTTCTCTACATTAGACTGAAGAAGCCACTGGCGGGCGAAACGTTTCCTGAATAAAGATTCCCAAATGTTGCACAAGTGTCTCATTTATCAACTTGTTAGTTGTCTAAAACATTTACTCGTATCAACTTTATCATGATGGAGTAATCCAATGTGTGTGATAAAATCCATAACAACTGTGCATTTAATTAATTTATTTCGAATTTTTGAGTATCTACACTTGGCCTTTCCAAAGAGCAAGTTGTTGAGAGTCATTATGTGAGTCAAGAACCTTCAGTGATGACATAGAATCAGTAATAATCATAGAGTAAGCTCAGTGACATAAATTAGCTTTAGCGCCATTAGGAAAGCAACCAATTGAGTTTGCAGTGTAGACGCCTAACACAACAAAGTTATTATCGTTCTTAACTAGGGAGGTGGCAACAAGAGCAGATGCAGCCCTGTCAGTGTATATAACTTATAATAAGTTATTACTAACAGTTAAACGTGAAATTTCTTCTTGAGCAGTTGATTTAACAAGTGATTTAAGGAAGGTATTACTAGTAATGAGCTTCTTGGGAGGGGCTTGCAGGTATGTGATATTAAATGAACACATCTTCCATGGAGGGGTGAAATGCTCTTGTTGTCTACAGGTCGCACAAGTTATAAAACTTAACATAATTGCATGTTTTCACAACCCATTTAGATCTATGTGTATTTACATCTAGATGTCTAGTAAGAATCGTAGTGACAGTGTCTTGCTCATTTCTTAACATGCTAATACCAAGTTCAATGTTAATTTCAATAATCTACTGATACTAGGAACACCAAACTCCTTCCTCATTTTAAGAACTCTGGTAAATTTATGAGAGCCAATAATAATTCTGAGGGCTTTATTATGCATTAGCTCCAAGGACCGGAGAAAATTGTCCTTAGTTAATATTAATATGGACGCACCATAATCAATTAAGGATATAATATATGTATATTATTCTCACTGTTCTCATGTTAGTACCATAGTTGGACTGTGTTAGCGTGTGATAATGTGTTGGTGTTAGTGTGGGTGTTATTGTTAGTGTTGGACTGTTTGCGTGACTATTAGTGTGTGATTGCTAGTGTGACACTGTGACTATGATTGTGCTTGACTGTGAGTGTATGTTAGTGTTAGTGTGTGACTATATTAGTGTGTGATTGATAGTGTGACACTGTGACTATGATTGTGCTTGACTGTGAGTGTATGTTAGTGTTAGTGTGTGACTGGAAGTGTGACTGTTAGTGTATGACTGATGGCACGTATGACAGTGATGGTGTGATCCTTTGACCTTTGACATCCTTGGACATATGATAATTTCCTCTGCCACACCAACTCACTCCCCTCTTGTACCCTCCCCAACCCTTCTTATATCTTCCTCCCTCTCACCCTCCATCCCTACCCCTCTGTCCCCTCCCACTCACCCTCCCAACTCCTCTGTCCCCTCTCTCTCTCATCCTTCCTCCTTACCTACCCCTCTGTCCCCTCCCTCTCACCCTCCCTCCCAACTCCTCTGTCCCCTCTCTCTCACCCTCCCTACCAATCTTTCCCCTCCCTCTCACCCTCCCTATCTACCCCTCTGTCCCCTGCCTCTCACCCTCCCTCCCAACTCATCTGTCCCCTCCCTTTCACCCTCCCTCCCTACCTACCCCTCTGTCCCTCCCTCTCACCTCCCTCCCTCCCTACCCTCTGTCCCTCCCTCCTCTCACTATCCTGACTGTCTAGTTGTCTAACATTTATTACTTTGTCCTTTCCCTACTTCCACTTACCCTCCAGTCTCTTCCCCCTTCTTGTTCTTCCGTCTTTCACTTCACACCTCTCTTCTTGTCCTTTATTCTCTTCACTTTGCTTCAGTTTCTTCTGGCGGCTGCTGGCAGCTCGTGTAACCCTGCCGCGGCTACCCTGACACCTCCTTACCATGCCACGGCTACCCTGGGACCCTCCATACCCTGCCGCGGCTACCCTGGGACCCTCCATACCCTGCCGCGGCTACCCTGGGACCCTCCGTACCCTGCCGCGGCTACCCTGGGACCCTCCATACCCTGCCACGGCTACCCTGGTACCCTCCGTACCCTGCTGTGGCTACCCTGGGACCCTCCATACCCTGCCGCGGCTACCCTGGGACTCTCCATACCCTGCCGCGGCTACCCTGGGACTCTCCATACCCTGCCGCGGCTACCCTGGGACCCTCCATACCCTTCTGTGGCTACCCTAGGACCCTCCATACCCTGCTGCGGTTACTCTGGGACCCTCCTTATCCTGCCCTGGCCACCCTTGGATCCTCCATACCCTGCCGTGGCTATCTGGGACCCTCCGTACCCTGCAGTGGCTATCTTGGACCTCCTCCTGTCTCGCTGCCGGCAGCTACCCTGGGACCCTCCATACCCTGCAGCGGCTATCTGGGACCCTCCATACCTTGTCTCGGCTGCCTGAGACCCCCGTACCCTGCCCAGACCACCCTGGGACCCTCCATACCCTGCCCCGGCCACCCTGGGACCCTCCATACCCTGCCCTGGCTACCCTGGGAACCTCCATACCCTGCCCTATCCACCCTGGGAACCTCCATACCCTGCCCTGGCCACCCTGGGAACCTCCATACCCTGCTCTGGCCACCCTGGAAACCTCCATACCCTGCCCCGGCCACCCTGGGAACCTCCATACCCTGCTCCGGCCACCCTGGGAACCTCCATACCCTGCCTGGCCACCCTGGGAACATCCATACCCTGCCCTGGCCACCCTGGGAACCTCCATACCCTGCCCCGGCCACCCTTGGAACCTCCATACCCTGCCCTGGCCACCCTGGGAACCTCCATACCCTGCCTGGCCACCCTGGGATCTTTCGCACCCCTCCCCGGCCACCCTCCATGGAGCCCTCCCTATCCTACCTCTGCCACTCTGGAGCCCTTGATACTCTGCCCCGGCCACCCTGGAGCATTCCATACCCTGCTCTGGCCACTCTGGAATTCTTGGCATCCTGCCCTAACTACCCTGGAACCCATGGCACCCTGCCCGGCCATTCTGGAGCTCATAACCCTGCCCTGGCCACACTGGAGCCCTCTTTACCCTGTCCTGGCCACCCTGCAGCCCTTCCTACCCTGCCCTGGCCATCCTGGAGTCCTCTGTACCCTACCCTGGCCACCCTGGAGCCCTCCATACCCTATTATGGCCACTCTGGAGCCCTCCCTACCCTGCCCTGGCCATCCTTGAGTCCTTCAAACCCTGCCCTGGCTATTCTGGAGTCCTTCATACCCTGCCCTGGCCACTCTGGAGCCCTCCATACCCTATCCTGACCACCCTGGAGTTCTCGGTACTCTGCCCTGGCCACTTTGGAGCCCTCCGTTCCTGCCCTGACCATCCTGGAGTCCTCTGTACCCTGCTCTGGCCATCCTAGAGCCCTCCGTACCCTGCCTTTGCCACCCTGAAGCCTTTCATACCCTGCCCTGGCCACTTTGGAGTTCTCGGTACCCTCCCCTGCCCACCCTGGAGCCCTCCATACCCTGCCCTGGCCACCTTGGAGTTCTCGGTACCCTGCCCTATCCACACTGAGCAGGCCATCACTGGGTACCCGGAACCCCTACCTTCGTCTTGTTGCCCTCCTGGGTACCCTGTAGTCTCCCAGCCTCCCAGGGTACCTGGTATTCCTTCTTTTCGCCATTTTCTTGTACTAATTATTTCTGTCTGTTTGTCAGCTATTGTATGTCTGTTAGCTTCGTTTGTTATAATATGTCTGTTTATGTTATCTTTTAGTGTTATTTGTTAATGTTGCCTGGTTGGCAAAGCTCTCGCTTCACAAGCGGAGAGCCCGGGTTCGATTCCCGGCGGGGTGGAAATCATTTTGACGCATTTCCTTACACCTGTTGTCCTGTTCACCTAGCAGCAAATAGGTACCTGGGTGTTAGTCGACTGGTGTGGGTCGCATCCTGGGGGACAAGATTGAGGACCCCAATGGAAATAAGACAGGTCCTCGATGATGCACTGACTTTCTTGGGTTATCCTGGGTGGATAACCCTCCGGGGTTAAAAATCCTAACGAAATCTTATCATATCTTGTCTGATATGGTTGTCTCAGTGATGTCTGTTAGTGTTGTATGTTGCGGTGGTCTCAGTGATGTCTGTTAGTGTTGTCTGTTGCGGTGGTCTCAGTGATGTTAGTATTATATAACTGTGACATACCTGTGGCATGTTTCGACGGAGGTTCGCCCAGTATCTGCTTACCAGGCGGTCAAGAACAGTCTGGTTAACCAGACTGTTATGACTTGTGGGCTGCATCGGGCGACAATGATAGACCCTGGAAATAAGACAGAATCCTGATGAGCAGTGCTTTCTGTATCCTCAGGCAATCCTTCCGGAGTATCCTAACGAAATCTTACTTATCGTCTATATGGTGTCCGATAGTGTTGTCGTTCGGTTGCCAGAGAGTTGTATAACGTGACATCCTGTATGTGCCTCGAGGTTGCCCAGTATTGTTATTAACAGTTGGTTATCAATTTATCAAAATGTTTTTATAACAATAATGTTTTATAACAATAATGTGTTTATAACAGTGTGCAGATTGAGGACGAGGTCATTAAATATCTTCATATGCAGGTATCTCTCTGTCTTCTCTGTTCCAGAGGGAACAATCTAAGTGCTTTGAGAATTCCCAGTAGATTAGGTAGTTTAAATGTTTTGTTGACTTTATATGGACAGCCAACGACCTCTATTCATTTTCCACATGTGCTAACTCTCTTACATTAAAAAGCGCATTGTACACGGAGCAATACTCGAATCATGGTGTCATTGATATGAAAAATACCATAATTTTCTAATTCTCTTACTAGGAATGGTCTCATAATCCATCCTGTTATTTTTCTGGCATTTGTCTCAGTGTATCATTAAATGACAGAGCATCAGACAATTATTCTTAAGTCTTTTTGTTAGTTCCTATGTTGTTTGTGATGACGTACCTGCAGTGTGTTTATTGTGTTCCTCGTTTGTTAGTGTATATTTAGTGTCGGTTAATGTTAGCTATTACTGTTGTCTGTTAGTGCTAATACTCGTATATATGTTAATGTTGTCTGTTAATTAATACTTCTTAGTGCTGTTTACCAGTGTTTTCTGGACGTATTTGTCTGTTAGTGCTATTTGTTAGCGTATCTACGTTCTTAGTGTTGTTGTCTGTTGGGGTTGTCTTTTAGAATATGTATGTTAGCATATGTTTGGTAGTATTGTCTGTTTATGTATGTTTTTAGTATCTTTTAAATGTCACTGTTAAATGTCTGTATGTCTACCAATGTTGTCTAAGTATATCCTTGTGATTCAGTTAGTGTTGCATGTTAGTGTATGTCATTATAATACACTAACACAAGAAAGTCTGGCCTCAGGCCAAGTTACGAGGGTGGAAAATTGATCGAAATCGATCACAGGTATGTCTGTTAGTGTTACTTGATAAGAACATAAGAAAGAAGGCCCATTGCTAGAGGCCTGCTGGTCCATGCTAGGCAAGTTCACCTCACACCCACCCACTCATGTACTTGTCTAACGTATTTTTAAAGCTACTCGAGGTTCTAGTTTCAATGACGCAGTTTGTTCCACTCATCCACAATCTAAATCTAAATTTTTCCAACATGAACCCATAGCTGCGAGTCCTGTCTTGGTTAGATATTTTAACATGTTATTTATACCCTATTTATTCCTGGCTTCCATTAATTTGTCTGTTAGTATAATCTGTTTGTTTACTTGGAGGGCATTCGGGGGGTCAACGCCCCGCGGCCCGGTCCACGACCAGGCCTCCCGGTGGATCAGGGCCTGATCAACTAGGCTGTTACTGCTGGCCGCTGTGCTGTCTATTAGTGTATACCTGGTATTATATGTTAGTTTTATCTATTAGTGTATGTCTCTTTTTGTTTGCTGTTAGTATATGTTTGTATAATTCAGTTAAGTGTTGTCTAGTGAGAAAAACACTATTATTTTCAGTGAATCCTTTGTTACGACGCTCCATATACGGAGAGGCAGGGACACACCTCATAGTCAAGCCACTACTATGTGGTCAGACTCGGGTGAGGTCACAAGTGAGATAACAAGTGAGGTCAGGAGGTAACAGATAACTCAGTTATGTATATACACTAACACACAAGACTGGAACTTGCGGGTACTGATGTGCGAGGGAGTGGGGGGAGGCGGGGCGCTGATTCATACACAATATTTTTATTTATATAAATAATTTTCAATATGCGCAATAAGACCTACCAGTGTCTACATTCTCTTAGGGATGAGGTTAGTCAAGACCATTTGGACTGTTCTCGTCAGTTCAAACTTGACTCTTCCTCATAAAATGATCCTTGAAGAGAGAGATAAGAATTGTTGTCAACTTATATTCAAATAAGGATTAATATCATTATTCTCTCTTTGCGTTAATACAGTTCTTGTTTGAATAAAACTGATGGGGGTCAGTTTGGACCCATCAGTAGAAATATCTTGAGACCTGAAAAACACGAAGGTATTGTTTGCACCTAACGTTCAATGGTAGAGATGAGAGATATAGAAGATAACTGTCAACGGAGACCAAAGGATGAAGTATTGCTTGCTGTAATGAAAGAGCGTGTACAGTACACACCAATTACCTGTCAGTAGCGTGACCAGTTTGCGGCAAGGTGCTAAGAAAGAAAGAAGGAAAGGAAGAAAAAAGATTAGAAACTAATAAAAAAAATTGTGAAAGAAGGAAAGGAATAAACATAGAAAGACAGACAAAACCCGTTTTAAGAAGTTCTGCATTGATATGCCATGGTGCCACAGATCATGTGTTCTAAGTGAACTCAGTAAGATCACAGGGGAAGCTATGGTAATTCTTGGAGCATAAACAACTTGATAGTGAAGTAAGATAGAGCCAGAAACTCCAGACGCAAGCGTAGTCAACAAATCACAGAAGCAGAGCTTCTTGGATAATTATCCACACAGATGTGAACCACCTGGTGAAGCACCTGTGTCGTGTATGCACCTGCTTACTGTTACATCTCAAAATGTAAATATTAATTAAAAATAAACAATAATAAATAATAATCCCTGTAACTACGGATAAATATAATATTTATTTTAAATTAGAATCAAGATAAGATTCATTTAGACAAAAATCTTATAAAAATGTGATTTTTTTTTGTATTATTACACCCAGGTTAAGTTAATGTTTAACCCGACTATGGAAAAAGGGTAATTTCTTTTGATTAGTAGATTTTGCCGCCGAAGCAGCAAGCTTATTGTACACCCCATATCCATTGTGTGGACGGTAGTATATGGATACACAAAAGACCTGGGAACTAGAACTCAAAGGGGTTAGCAGTATGTCAGTATATCTTGAGAAATTAATTCAACGATACGATCGCCGGCATAAATTTTGTCTAATTTTAGTACCTCAGTAAGGTAAAATAAACACATAATCAGTATAATGTGATCCTTTATTGACTGTGTGGGCGAAACGTTGTCAATAAAGGATCACATTATACTGCTTATGTGTTTATTTTTCCATTGTGTCGGTATTTTATACCATTTATTTCCATCTCAGTAAGGTAAAGAATTAAATATAAATTAAAGAGTGTCAGGAGATTGTTATAACATTCTTCACATCATGACGCAAACATTGCCAACGCAGGTGGACACCTTGATGTGTCATATCTCTATGAAACGTTAGTGGTAAACATTTGACAAATATAGCAGACCGTTTTGAGTTCTGCTTTGTGGCGGAAAATCCACAGAAAGTAACAACGCAGGACTGAAGATAACTTTTGGAACTAATAACACTTACTTCCTTTTGGGTCAAAAATGCTTGTAATAAAGTTTATTACTGTCAAACTGTGAAAAGTCTTGAACCAAGATTAAAACAACATAAATATTACATTAGAAGTGGACAAGTGTCGGGAGAATGTGAGGCGGGATCTAATCCCTGCTGGCCGCAGTTTGGTAAATGATTCAATACCACTTGTTTCGTGGTTTCATTACTATATAAACTGCTTGTGGAGGCTGGTATTCAGAATGGGAGGGGGTTGAAATTAGCCTTGAGCTTACCACTACCACGAGTGTCCTCGGACCATGAACAACACCTAGCTCTGCTGTGTGCAGGGTTCTTGTAGGACCGCTGTTGAGTGGTTAAGGCGACGTGAACATTGCTCTGTCTCTTGAGGTGGGAGAATGTGACGCAGGATCTAATCCCGGCTGACCGCCGTTTGGTAAATGATTTAATATAATTCCTTTATACAAAGGGAAGGGGAACAAAAGAGATTGTAAAAATTATGGGGGAATAAGTTTACTGAGTATACCAGGTAAAGTGTACGGTATGGTTATTATTGAAAGAATTAGAGGTAAGACAGAGAGTAGGATTGCAGATGAACAAGGAGGCTTTAGAGTGGGTAGGGGATGTGTAAATCAAGTGTTTACATTGAAGCATATAAGTGAACAATATTTAGATAAAGGTAGTGAAGTTTTCATTGCATTTATGGATTTAAAAAAGGCATATGATGAAGTGGATAGGGGAGCAATGTGGCAGATGTTGCAAGTGTATGGAATAGGTAGTAAGTTACTGAATACGGTAAAGAGTTTTTATGAGGATAGTGAGGCTCAGGTTAGGGTGTGTAGGAGAGAGGGAGATTACTTCCCAGTAAAAGTAGGTCTTAGACATGGATGTATAATGTCACCATGGTTGTTTAACATATTTATAGATGGAGTTGTAGAAGAAGTAAATGCTAGGGCGTTGGGGAGAAGGGTGGGATTAAATTATGGGGAATCAATCACAAAATAGGAGTTGACACAGTTACTTTTTTGCTGATGATACTGTGCTTTTGGTATATTCTAAAGAAAAGTTGCAAAGGTTAGTGGACGAGTATGGGAGGGTGTGTAAAGAAAGAAAGCTGAAACTGAACATAGATAAGAGTAAGGTGATGAGGGTATGAAACGTGTTAGATGAAGAAGAATTGGATACCACGTTAGAGGGAGGGAGTATTGAAGAAGTGAATGTGTTCATATATTTGGGAGTAGATTTGTCAGCAGATGGGTTTATGAAGAATGAAGTTAATCATAGAATTGAAGAAGGAAAAAAAGGTGAGTGGTGCGTTGAGGTATCTGTGGAGACAAAAAAAATTATCCATGGAGGCAAAGAAGGAATGTACAAGAGCATAGTAGTGCCAACACTCTTATATAGATGCGAAGCATGGGTTGTGAATGCCGCGGTCAGAAAGAGGCTTGAGGCAGTGGAGATGTCGTTTCTAAGGGTAATGTGTGGTATAAATATTATGCAGAGAATTCGTAGTGTGGAAATTAGGAGGAGGTGTGGAGTTACTAAAAGTATTTGTGAGAGGGCTGAAGAGGGGTTATTGAGGTGATTTGGTCATTTAGAGAGGATGGAGCAAAATAGGTTGACTTGGAGGGTGCATAAGTTTGTAGTGGAGGGAAGTAGGAGTAGGGGTCGTCCTCGGAAAGGTTGTAGGGAAGGGGTAAAAGAGGTTTTGTGTGCAAGGGGCTTGAACAATCAGCAGACATGTGTGAACGTGTTAGGAGTGAATAGTTTTTAGGACCTGACGAGTTGTTGGAGTGTGAGCAGGATAATATTTTGTGAAGGGATTCAGGGAAGCGGGTTAGCCGGACTTGATTCCTGGAGGTGGGAATTACAATGCCTGCACTTTAAAGGAGAGGTTTGGGATTTTGGCTGTTTGGAGTGACATCTAAACCGTCATATCTGAGCGCCTCTGAAAAGATAGTGATTATGTGTGAATGATGGTGAAAGTGTTGAGTGATGGTGAGAATGATGGTGAAAGTGTTGAGTGATGGTGAGAATGATGGTGAAAGTGTTGAGTGAACAAGAACTCCTTTAGAATTAAGTTCTTTCTAAAATTTTCTCTTATACGTTATTAGATATATATTTTTTCATTTATGTTAATGTAAAAATTAATAATTTTGTACCAAAAGAATCTTAGAAAACTTTCCTAACCTTATTATAACAAGCACAATTTAATTTAGCCTAATCCAACTAAGCATATTTTAGATAAGTTTACAATATTTAATAATAAACAAACACAATGAAATATTTTTTTTCGTTAGGTTAAGAATTATTTTTGCTTAATTATTGCATACATAAATTTTCGTTTGCCTTATTCGGCATGAACAGCGTTGCTATTTAAGCCAAAATCTCAAGTTTTACCTATTCAGCACGACACACACACACACACACATACACACACACACACACACACAGGCTACAAGCCTGGTCCAGTAACTGGCTCCTTGAATTTAACCCTTCAAAATGTAAAGTCATGAAGATCGGGGAAGGGCAAAGAAGACCGCAGATAGAGTATAGTCTAGTAAAGTAAAGTAAAGTAAATTTTATTTCATTGCAGATTACACAGGTATTGGGAGTTACAATATAAACTGAGTGCAAGGAGAGCCACTGACATGCCATGGCATTAGGGGCAGCTTAATCTAGTGATTTATAGACTATGTACATAATATTAGAGGTGGAGGTGTTGATTCACCGGGAATTCTCCCGGCCCGGGTCTTTACCAGATGGTGACCCAGCTCCGGCTCCCTGGCGTGGGAGTGTCAGAGACCTATGTCTCCCATGGGAGGGGGTACCCCTCAGCGGTGGGACCAACTGGCTTCGGGCCTAGCCACATTCCCCACCAACACAAGGCATGGAGGTAGATAGATGCTAGGCCTCTCTGGTCTGCCACCTTCCCCGCCACAAGGAGGCTGACAGGAAGGGCAGCCTTGCGATCCACAGCTCCAGCCTTGGCACCTACCCTGCCCTAGAAGGGCTGGGCATGGTGATCGACCCTCACATAATATTAGAGAAATTTATTGAGTTTATTCTAGTTAAAATTTGTTTTCAAATTACAATATGGTGATATTATACTGTTAAAATTATTATATGATGATATTAGATTGTAACAAGTGTTTAGGAGAATGGTAATATGAAATTGAGATTATCTTAAGGAAAATAACATTGAGCATTTTTGACAGTAACTTATAGTATGAGTATTTAGTTTTGGGTGAGTAGGGGGTAACATAATAGTAACATATTATTAAAAATTGAAATTATCTTATAGGAAAGTAATCTTGAGCATTTTTGGAAGTAGTTTATAATATGATTATTTAGTTTTGGGTGAGTAGGTGGTTTTTGAGAAGAGCCTTAAATTGATTTTCAGACAAGGTTATCTTAATATTTACTAGTAATGAATCGCAGATTCTGGGGCCCTTTATGTGCATAGAATTTTTACATAGGTTGATATGAACTCGGGGTATATAAAAAAGTGATCTGTGTCTTGTGTTGTTGTCATGGGTCCTATTAAAGTTGGTGAGGAGAATTTTGAGTGGAGGGTTTATATTAGAGTGTAAAGTTTTATATATGTAGTAGGCACAAGAATAAGTATGAATGTTTTTTACGGTGAGTAGTTTTAGACTTTTGAATATTGGTGGAGTATGCTGTCTAGAGTGGGAATTTGTTATCATTCTGACTGCAGCCTTTTGCTGAGTTATGAGTGGTCTAAGGTGATTTAATGTTGTTGATCCCCATGCACAGATTCCATAGGTGAGATAAGGGTAGATAAGTGAATGATATAGTGCAAGGAAATTTGTTGTATGTGTGTTTGGAATTTAAGGCTACTGTCAAGGTGGATTCCTAGGAATTTTCCCTCTGTGAGTCTTGTGATGGGTGAATCATTGAGCGTTATGTTAAGTGGAACATTTGTGGCTTTGCCTCCAAACTGTATGAAGTAGGTCTTGTCAGTATTGAGAGTAAACTTGTTAGTCGTCATCCATGTTGATATTTTCTGTAATTCGGCATTAACAGTGTTGGCCAGTATGACTGGATTTGGGTGAGAGAAGACATATGTTGTGTCATCTCCAAATAAAATGGGTTTGAGTAGTTGTGATGCACTCGGTAGGTCATTTATGTAAATGAGGAATAGGAGTGGCCCCAGGACACTTCCTTGTGGGACTCCGACTGTAATTTGTTGTGTGGAAGAGTTCGCTCCATTTGTGTACACGTATTGGCTTCTGTTGTTAAGGTAAGACTTTAGGTAGTTGAGTGGGTACCCCCTTATACCATAGTGTGCTAATTTTGTGAGCAGTAAATCATAGTCGACTGTATCAAAAGCTTTGCGTAGATCAATGAAGATTCCCAGTGGGACTTCTTTCTTCTCAAGTGCGGTGTATATTAGCTCTAGCATGTGTATAATAGCATCATCTGTGCTCTTGTTGGTCCTGAATCCAAACTGACAGGGGTTGAGTACGTTGTGTGCGACGAGGTAGGAATAGTTCTGTCTATGAATTAATTTATCGAAGATTTTAGAAAGCAGTGGTAAATTAGAAATTGGTCTATAATTATTCAAGTCTGATCACCTCCTTGATGGATCGGGGTGACCCTCGCTATTTTGAGAATTGATGGAAAGGTAGAGGCTTCAATGGATTTATTGAATAGTGTTGCTATAATTGGTGACAGTACCTGTGAAGCATTTTTGTACATAAAGACTGCAAACCTCACTCAAGGAAAAAGATCTTGGGGTGAGTATAATACCGAGCACATCTCCTGAGGTACACATCAATCAGATAACTGCTGCAGCATACGGGCGGCTGGCAAACCTAAGAATAGCGTTCTAATACATAATATTAGGAATCGTTCAAGACTCTGTACACTATATACGTCAGGCACCAGTTTGGAACCCACACCTGGTCAAGCACGTCAAGAAATTAGAGAAAGTGCAAAGGTTTGCAACAAGACTAGTCTCAGAGCTAAGGGGATTGTCCTACGAAGAAAGGTTAAGGGAAATCGGCCTGACGACACTAGAGGACAGGAGGGTTAGGGAAGACATGATAACGACATATAAAATACTGAAAATACTGCGAGGAATAGATAAGGTGGACAGATACAAGATGTTCCAGGGAGGGGACACAGAAACAAGGGGTCACAATTGGAAGTTGAAGACTCCTATGAGTCAAAGGGTTTAGGAAGTATTTCTTCAGTCATAGAGTTGTCAGGAAGTGGAATAGCCTAGAAAGTGACGTAGTGGAGGCAGTAACCATACATAATTTTAAGACGAGGTTTGATAAAGCTCATGGAGCAAGGAGAGAGAGGATCTAGTAGCAATCAGTGAAGAGGCGGGGCCAGGAGCTATGAATCAACTCCTGCAACCACAAATAGGTGAGTACACACACACACACACACACACACACACACACACACACACACACACACACACACACACACACACACACACACATATATATACATATATATATATATATATATATATGCAAAAAGATCACAGTAAACAGGTGATATCAAAATATGCAAGACAACCACTATGAAAAAATAGAGGAATTCCAAGCGCTTGGAATTCCTCTATTTTTTCATAGTGGTTGTCTTGCATATTTTGATGCAAAACGAAAGTTTCTCCTTTTAGATTTAGTAATATATACAGGAGAAGGAGTTACTAGCCCCTTGCTCCCGGCATTTTAGTCGCCTCTTACGACACGTATGGCTTACGGAGGAAGAATTTTGTTTCACTTCCCCATGGAGATAAGAGAAAATAAGAACAAGAACTAGTAAGAAAATAGAAGAAAACCCAGAGGGGTGTGTATATATATATGCTTGTACATGAATGTGTAGTGTGACCTAAGTGTAAGTAGAAGTAGCAAGATGTACCTGAAATCTTGCATGTTTATGAGACAGAAAAAAACACCAGCAATCCTACCATCATGTAAAACAATTACAGGTTTTCATTTTACACTCACTTGGCAGGACGGTAGTACCTCCTGGGTGGTTGGGTGGTTGCTGACTTCCAACCTACTACCTAGGATATATATATATATATATATATATATATATATATATATGTCGTGCCGATTAGGTAAAACTGGTCAATTAGCAAGAACTCATCTAAAATTAAGTCCTTTCTAAAATTTTCTCTTATACGTTTAAAGATATATTTTTTTCATTTATGTTAATGTAAGAATTTATAATTTTGTACCAAGAGAAACTTTGAAAACCTACCTAACCTTATTACAACAAGCGCAATTTAATTTAGCCTAACCCAACTAAATATATTTTAGATACGTTAACATTAATTTAATAATAAGCAAGCACAATGAAATATATTTTTGTTATGTTCAGAATGATTTTGGCAAATTATTGCATACACAAATTTTCACTTGTCTTATATGGCAAGATGAGCGTTGCTATTTAAGCCAAAATCAAGTTCTGCCTATTCGTCACGACACACACACATATATATATATATATATATATATATATATATAGATGGGAAGTACAGTGTCTGTACTCTGAAGGAGGAGTGTTAATGTTGCAGTTTTATAACTGTAGTGTAAAGCACCCCTCTGGCAAGACAGTGATGGAGTGAATGATGATGAAAGTTTTTCTTTTTCGGGCCACCCTGCCTTGGTGGGAATCGGCCGATGTGTTAATAAAATAAAATAATTAGACGCTATGTTTTAAAGAAGGAATAGCTGTGGGGCGCTAAAATATCGTATATTTAGACTATTATTGACATTTCCATTAATCTATGAAACGTTTTGCGAAAATATGTAACAAGAACGGTAAGTAATATTTAAACGTAATACAGACAGCCAAGTTAAAAAAAATAACATATAGTTTGAGATGTAGCAGACCTGAGCTCCGTGTTAAAGTACTGGTTACTGTGATACAGAGTTTGCAGGTTCGAGTCCTGCTGTGGACGTAGAGACAATGTTTGTAAATAATTTCTCCTGTTTGCGAATTGTTAAGCATCCAAATGATTATAAATAGAACATTCTCTCTGATGCAACAACCAAAGAAAATGTAATAATATTACTCGGGGTAACTTTTGAAAACATTCCTCTCGTATGCTTTAACTCATAAATATCGTCTCTCAATCTCTCTCCACCACAAGAAAAAAATGCACTCAAGTATTATGCATGAATGTGATACCTGGAATATCCTGAAAGTAAGTTATTTACCTATTTACTGATGTCAAGCTGTTATTAATGGTATAAAAGACATTTATATTATATATAAAAATGTTCACAGCTAACGAACTTTGATTTTTTTTTTTTTGGGGGGGGGGGATAAGTATAAGTTATATTCCAGTTTTTTTAATCGTCTAAAAGTCGATTTGTCATTGCTTTACCATTAGCTAGTGGCCAAAATACTTTTGCCATTTCTAATGTCTCGATTTTCAAACTCCATTTCTAACTCCATTTGTTTTATTTCTTTGTTCGTATACACAAATTCTAACAAAATATATCGCATAAAATCGGACGACAAATAAAAACTAATGTTTTTTCAGATGATGATCGTTCTCTGAAACTCCACCATTTATATAAAATTGCTAGGAACCAGAATATGTTACTACAGGAGTAGGATGATTCAAACTGGTCACGGGTATATCTCAGGTTAAGAGCCATGAATATAGTACTAGGGAAAATGAGCACAATTTTTTATTTCCTACCTTAAATATTCTAAACATACCCAAAATCCTAATAAAAAATAAAAGTAATCTACTACCTCGTCTTCACCATCAACGATGATTTGATACAGAATATAACAGTATCAAAGAAAATAACACTCAGACCACAACATAATAGAGGTACACACAGGTATGCGCATGGCTATTGACCTGCAAAATGTGACCATTTATGAAGGTGACTTCATCAAATTCAACTTCAATAACAAAAACATACAGTGGAATCAAGTCAACCAGTCTGGTTGATCAGGCTCTGATCCACCACAAGGCCTGGTCACAGACCGGGCCGTGGGGGCGTTGATTCCCCAAACCCTCTCCAAGTATACTAACAAGAGGTTTATACATAAGAACATAAGAACATAAGAAAGAAGGAACACTGCAGCAGGCCTACTGGCCCATGCGAGGCAAGTCCAAGTCTCCCACCGGCTTAAGCCAATGCCCCGACCCAGCCAGGTCAGGTTACATCCACTTAAGGAAGGAGCACGGCATCTGACCTAGTAGCACAAACTAGTCAGGTGCAACTCACACCCACCCGCACCCACTCATATATTTATCTAGCCTATTTTTAAAACTACACAACGTTTTAGCCTCTATAACTGTACTCGGGAGTTTGTTCCACTCATCGACAACTCTATTACCAAACCAATGCTTTCCTATATCCTTCCTGAATCTGAATTTATCCAACTTAAAGCCATTGCTGCGAGTCCTGTCAATACTAGATATTTTTAGCACGCTATTTACATCACCTTTATTTATTCCTGTTTTCCATTTATACACCTCAATCATATCTCCCCTAATTCTACGTCATAGACAATGAAAATAATAATAATTATAATAATAGAAATTTTAACAAATAAGAGAAGAGTGGAGGATCCAGTTTTTTTTCTTTTCTTATGCCAATCATATTTTTGACACAAAGGGCGGTGATCCCCGGAATACCCTCCAGGTAGATACCTATACTGGTAGCACCTGGGCTAGATTCATAGAATTCCCTATTTATAAAGAGGCGCAAATTGTCACTATCACAAGCACTCTGCATACTTTGAAGGAAAAGCCTAGATCTAGGTGAAATACCAAAGATCTTAAAGGGTGCAGTTATGGCTCCTCTGCTCACAGGACACAGTAGAGCTCTGGCAAGAAAAAAAAGACTGGCCAGTGGATTTAACATCACACATAAAACACCAAATTATAAATTTTATGAAAAAAAAAATTGAAAAATCCACTGTACGGGTGGGGATTAAACTAGCGGCTACTGAGTCGCAAAACTCCAGACCGGCACGTAAGCCACTGAGCCAACTGGCTACAGCAAGATTTATCCATGGAAAAATAAACACATAAAGCAGTATAATGTGATCCTTTATTGACAACGTTTCGCCCACGCAGTGGGCTTTATCGAGTCACAGACAGTCTTTTAAGACTCACATGCAGCTTTCTCCACCTGACGCAGCATTCTCCACCTGACTGTACCCTATATATATCTCCATGTTGCTCATTTTCCAGGTAGATCTGTCTGTGACTCGATAAAGCCCACTGCGTGGGCGAAACGTTGTCAATAAAGGATCACATTATACTGCTTATGTGTTTATTTTTCCATTGTGTCGGTATTTTATACCATTTATTTCCAAGATTTATCCAGCTAGGTGTATTTATACACCATAGGAAGATTAGCATAGGCACCACTGTGACCACAAATGCAAGATTTTACAGATGAAACTGCCGCCAGCGTGGCCGTGACGAACTCTAGCTCAAGTCCCCTCAAAGCCGTCAGCATGACTCACGAAATCGCAATGTAAACAAACCATGATGACAGGAAAATTAGGCAAATGGATATTCAATTTTCTAATGAACAGAACGAATAACAGTTGTAAACAAAGTACAATCTAACTTTAGCAAAGACAAAAGTTCAGTGTCCCAAGACAAAGATATAGTCACAAAACACATCTTATTATCGTTTGAAGATGTTCCAAAGATTAACATAAAAATCACCTTAATTAATAGAGGACACTGAAAAATTCATTAACAATTCTTCCAGTGCTCAGTAGGAAGTAATATGTTATTTAGTGGTGACATATTTCAGTGCTTATAATGGGCACTGCTTACAAACCACAGGATGGTCACCAAATAGAACGAAAAAAACATGTAAAAGACCTGTGTATAATTATGTCAGCTGACTTACCTTGTAAAGAATACAATGAAGCAAATGTTACAAGAGCCAGGCAAAATGACAATGATAGGTAATAAAAACTTTCAGAACAAGAGACAGAATGCCAATATACCTTTGATATACCTCTGAAGAGTTTCGAGAGTTTCGATACTCTCTGAGCCTAGCCATGGGCCAGGCTCGTCTGGTGCTTGCCTGGTCAACCAGGCTGTTGCTGCTGGAGGCCCGCTGCCCCACATATCCATCTGTGAATTCCTCAGCAGTTGTTGATGGTGGTTTGTATACTAGGATAATTACCAACTTCCTATTTTCAATTTTAATGCCTAGGATTTCTACTATATCATTCGTAGAGTTTAGCACTTCTGTGCAACAGAGAATATCTTTTACATGTAGTCCTACTCCTCCCTGTGACCTATTAATTCTATCACATCTATACATGTTATAGTTTTCTATCTTAATCTCTCCGTCCAAAACATCCCTTGTATGTGTTTCTGTAAATGCACCAAACATGGCATTCGCTTCTGATAGGAGCCCACTGACATAACTAATTTTGTCGTTTTTATTTGATTTCAGACCCTAAATATTTGCAAATATGAAGCAGGAATTACCATTTGGGATGTTTTGCCTTTCTTTGTGTTTCGTTAGTACTAAGGCTGATGTACTACCTGGTATGGCCCTTGGTGTATATACCCCTGGTTTCTCCAGGGGTATATACACATCTATATATACATCTCGGCCCTGATGAGCTGATGCCTGTATTGGCATGTCCCATTTTGCTGCCCGTCTGTTCCCTCTGTACCATTCCCCCCTTTTGTCTCTTTCTTTGGTCTGGTTGTTTCTCTGTATGTCTAAAAAATATTGCTGTTCATTTTCCCTATCCTTGCTTTCTCTGTAGCGTACTGTTCCCTTTATATGGTGGTCAGGGCAGCTCAGGTCATAACATTCTCTGGACTGTGTTGAAGCTTGACACATCACTGGATGGAAGTATCTGCTGCACTCTCTGTTGAAATGACACTTTCCCTTCCTTAACATGTTGGCACATTTTCTGGTGTGTTTATTCCAGCAAGCTCTGCCATATAGGCACATACCTTTTGCATAGAATCTGCAAATGTTTTGACTGCCTATATTTACTGATTTTGTGTCTTTCCCAGGATCTGCCGCCTGATCTGTGTTTCTTCTTCTCTTTCATCCAGGCGTAGTTCTTCACCTTCTTCATTTTCATTTGTTCCTGCTCTAGCTTTCACTTCCTCCCTTTCTCTTTCCTCTATGTTATGTATCCCTGTTGTGTTCTTTTCCGACTTGCTCTGAATGACTTTTTCCACTCTTATTTCCACTTCTTGGTTTTCATTTTTATCTGCGCTTTCTTCCTTTTCTTGTTCCTTACCCCCTGTTTTCCACTCTTTGTATATATCTGGCAGGATCCTTAGAAACTTTCTTACACTTTCTAGGTTTTCATTTTTCAGTACCTCTCTTATGCCCGACCAGCTTTCCAACTCACTGGGGCAAATCCAGAATCGACTTTCTTTTTTTCGTCATTTATCATGTTTGCATGAAGCTTTGTACATGATATATGGGATGTTTTATCACATATTTCACAATCAATGCCCCTAATATTTCTCCCGAAGTTTTTTTCACATATACAACAGACCTTATATCTTGCCATGTTCACTCCTGGGCAGGTGTATGTTGTGGGTTGTTGTGGGTTGGCTGGGATGTGGGGGGGCTGGTATGTGGGGGCTGGGGTGGGGATCCGTGGGAAGATGGTATGGGTGGTGGGTGGTGGGCAGGGAGGTGGGGTGGTGATCTTGGGGGAGGGGGACCTGTGCCAAGAGAGTAGGTGCGCTTGGCCTTGCGCACTTTGCTCCTATTACACCAGATATTGTACACTATCACTTGGGATTAATTAAGATTACTTTAGTTCACAAATTCAGTTCACTATATCACTGCCCATTCGTACTCTTTTCCCTCGTTATATCACTCATTCATCTGATTTTATATTTCCACTTATCTGTCGACTTCTGGCAATAATTATTGACTGGTGGTGTTTGATCCATGTAGTATATATGCCATATATTATACACTATGTATTGGGTATTTCACCGATTGATGTAAACCTCAATTTAAGATCACTGTATCACTGAATATCAATACCTCGTCACTCTCTATATGACGCAAGACGAGATGAGTACCAATCATGAATAAACTTACTTACTTACTTACTTACTTACTTACTTACTTACTTACTTACTTACTTACTTACTTACTTACTTCTTACTTACTTACTAATCCTTCTTTATAACCCCATAGGGGTAAATAATATACGGGGTAAACTTGACTTTAACTTTTTCTTTGGCATTCGCAAAGTTACTAAAGTTTAATTTGCAGCCTTCCTGGTCCACAGACTATTAGTACTAGTAGAATAAGGGTATGCTTCGCTTGCTGTGTAGGCGAAACGTTTCGCTTACACAGCTGGCTGCATTTTTTCCTGAAGAAATTTAAATTTTAGTTTCCATATGATAACTTGTCAATGCATTGGAAACTTATACCGCATTCTATAATATTCCTTTTACATGTAATGAGGTGGAAGGGGCTGGGCTTGTAGGATAATGAAATATCTTTCTGGGATCGCCCAGTGACCGGAACACTCTTACTGTAAACAAACCGAAGTACCAGTGGGGTTAGAACCCATGCTTGAGTCTCACTACTGTGCCCGGGATGGGAAAGAAACATGGCTTGTGAATCAGGCTGCCCAGCTTATGTGGCATTTGTGTGGCAGAGTGGAAAAGAACGCTGCCTGGGAATCTTGTCCTGCTGACTGCGATCTTTCTCTGTATATACCCGCTTGTTTCTGAGTGGTGCACTGATATAAAAATCGCTTTGAGGTCAGAACATACAGGAGGAGATTTAAATAGCTGTTCCTTTCCTGAGGGCTTGATTAATGGCACGGTACTAAAGGTCTCTCATTTGTTCCTGTTTTGTATTATCTCTCTCTCTCTCTGGAAGCCCCAGGGGCTTACAGAATCCTTTGCAACTTTTGTAATGTTGTATACATAAGGCAAACAGAATGGAATTTAAAACAACAGCTGATCGAACATAAAGAGCTGTGAGGTATGGCCACGAAACCTAAGCAATACTCTGAATCATTCAGTCAACTGTAGTGAAGCTACTATCACATACAATAGTGCCTGCCCACGTAAGAGAATTATAAGTGAATCAGCATTAATTGACACTCAAGAGAATATTAATCTGTCAAAGTCTGCGGGGGCAGTGGTTACCAAAATAATCTTCAGATACCTTCAAGTAAGTTCAATATTCTTCACCCAGTTACCAGCAGATAACAAAAATATTGCTGAAACACGTGCAGAAGTCTTAAAAGAGGGAACTGCACCACTGCCTCTGGAAAATGTCAGATCAATCACAGTGTGATAGTTTTGGCCAATGAGATGCCAATAGAAACAGCCTAGTCAAAAGGGCAATGAGAAGAGAAGCCTGGCATGGGGCCAGGCTGCAAGATTAGAAAAAAAATCTTCAAACCGGTCATGGGTAAATCCTAAATCTGTTAATTCCTTCTCCATCCATTTATTTCTCATTTCTGAGTAATAACATTGTAAAGTATGATAAAGTTTCACACTCTTAATACATCCTTCAGCTTAGGCACCATATCTTCATCAGAGTATTCCATTATTGTGTTCACAAAACCTCTGTAAACACCCATTTTACTTCTTTTGGCTAATAAATGTTTCTTCTACAGGATGGCCCGTCACATCTTGCCTTTGGTGCTGCTAATAGTGGCGTTGGTTGTAAGACTCATCCTCTCTGCTCCTGTGGGTGAAGAAGTTGAAGTAAATAAGGTAAGCTTTCGTTAGAGTTTGTCGTGTGTTCTAGTAGAAGGAAAAGGATTATAGATTTCTGCACTTAGCCTTTTCTTTGGCGAACAGATAAGGAGAGTGTACAAGATAGATAGACAAGCCATAAGAACATATCTGTCTTATATTATCTTAGGCCAGGTTTCCCTGGGGTCTTCCTGATCCGCCAGGGTACTGCGTTTCTTATTAAACAAATATGGATACACCTGTCATGTGTGTCTACCCTATTCTATAGATATTTACATTGTTTGAAAACAAGTAGCTAAATTTACCTCATTTTCTATCACTTAGGATGGGTTGCAAACATGGGGTACTGCCCATAATCTGTGTAGGAGATGAGAGAGAAGGGTGGAGAATTGGTTATTTTACGCAATTGTTTTTTCATACTCCATTAATAAAATTGTATAAAATTGCAATATTACCATGACTTTTTTCCATTTCCAGACTTAATATATCTCTCTTGTTTCTATTCTTGAGAGGACTTTCTGGATGCCATAATGCAGAGTGAGTGAGAGAAGGCTCGTATGCAACCGAATCTAGTCGTTCATTGAATAGTATTTCCTAAGGTGTACCAAGGATAGATGTCAATGGTAAAATAATCACTGACTGATGTAGATTACTGAAGCAAATGAAAAGAACTCAGTATCATATATACAGCATTTGGTAAATTTTTGATGTAAAATTATAAGATGACTTTGAAGAAAACCATTCATGTTCCTCAGATTTATTCCCTCTCCTTTGCAGTTCCATGAGCCACTTGAGGAAGAGGTTGTGAATTCTTCCATCTTCAACAGCCTCGCTACCAGACCTTGTCCAGGAAAATGCTATGTCCGCGACTTCAGGAATCGCTGTCGTCTGAAGTTCACTTGCATGATGGGCTGATATTCCCAGTTTTCACATTCAGTTTCCATTTGCTATCCTTTCTGCAAAATATTTTGCTTTATTGTTTACATTGACAGGGATTATATTTACTGTTTTCATTGATAGATTGTATTTCCTTATTCATTTACAAAATAATTTGCCTTTTCTTTCTTTTATTTCACAATTTTAATTTAATTCGTCACTCGATTGTAACATGATTTTCATTTTGGTTTTATTCACATGAAACACATGAGTTTCCACTTCTTTATCATCTCCATGTGTCAGAAGCTCACCAGGAAGCTTACCCCATCTGAAGCTTCCCACTCAGACTCCCTCACAAAACAGAAGCCTTCACGAAATGGAAGCTTTCCCTAAACAGAAACCCTCATCAAAACAGAAGCCTGAATTGAACAGAAGACTTCATTAAACAGACGCCCTATTTAAACAAGAAACATTCACCAAACAGAAACCTTAACCAATCAGCTCACTAAGTGAAGTCACTTATCAAGAGTCGTCACTAATCAGATGTGTCCTGACGAGGTCTTACGCGTCCATAACAGGTTTCAGGTGTGGGCGGTGAGTTGATGAGCTATGTTACACATGTTTTTTCCTTTAATTACTAAAAGATCTTAGTGGGATAAATTTCACCTGATTTTTATGGACACACGACGCTTAAGCTTATAGATCTATCATGCAAGCTTCTTATGCAATTTTCTACCTTGCCACTTGAATTATACCGACTAGAACTTTTCTTGGCATACAGTTTAGATTTCAAGATATACTTAAGATTGGCATAGAAGTGAAAAATGTATTGTACTTACTTGGAATAAAAATTGCAAAAAATATATTAATTTTGATTTCTTTATACTATTACGATATTCCTAACGAACTGATTTTTAACTTTTGAATGCATTGAGACTTATGTAAAGCATTGAGTTAGAAATTAGCATACAGACAACAGGTAAAGATTTGACGTCGCGTGAGTTATTTATTCTACAGAATCCTAGCAGTTTGGAATTTGTCACTACTCAATATCATGTTATTCACTATTGTACACTGGAAGACTTTACTTGCGTCTTCCAATTTTTCCACATCTTCCAGGGACTTTCATGCTCATTTTTGTATCATTTATAAGTGACGATGAAGCTGTGGCAGTGTTTTTAGGTATGTCTTTATGATGATGAGAAACAGCCAAGGTGCTAGGACTGCGCTTCAGGAACAAAAATAACCTTTATATACCACAAAAAATATGTACAGTAAACCAATAACTATTCATATACGCAAGTCATGCTATTTCCCATGGCACCAAATATATAAACTAGGAAGAAAAAAGTACACAATTAATTGGCTAGGTTGGCAACGCTCCTGCCTCACACACAGAGTGCCCGTGGTTCAATCCCAATATGGATGGAAACGATAGGCATGTTTCCTTACTCTTGTCCCTGTTCAGCCAGCAGTATGTGGGTACCTGGGTGTTAGTCGACTGGTACGGGGTAGCATCGTGGGAATAAGATTGAAGGACTCTAATGGAAATAAGACAGACAGGCCTGACTTTCTTGGGTTATCCTGGGTGGCTAACCTTCCAACTTAAAAATCTAAACAAATCTTATCTTAACATCTTTGGAACCCCCACTTCAGACAAATCCTTTACAGTTGTCTTATCCAGGGTCTTGATACACTTCACAATAACATACCACCAGGGTAGCCTGGTATATTTACCCAGGAGAAACAGGGATGGTCAACCATCTTCACCAGAAAGTACAAGAAAGAGACAGAGACAGAGAAAGCGAGAGGGAGAGAGGAATGGAGGATGAAAAACACACTCTCCCATGCGTGTATAACAGGAAGGGCACTGGAATGGATCAGGGAATACCTCACAGGGAGACAACGGGTCATGGTGCGTGGTGAGGTATCACAGTGGGCGCCTGTGACGAGCGGTGTACCGCAGGGGTCAGTCCTAGAACCAGTGCTATTCTTGGTATATGTGAATGACATGACGGACGGGATAGACTCAGAAGTGTCTCTGTTCGCAGATGATGTGAAATTAATGCGGAGAATCACATCGGATGAGGACCAAACAGGACTTCAAAGAGACCTGGACAAGCTTGTATCTGGTCTAGCAACTGGCTTCTCGAATTTAATCCCACCAAATGCAAAGTCATGAAGATCGGAGAAGGGCAAAGAAGACCGCTGACAGAGTACAGGCAAAGGAGAAAGACCTTGGGGTGAGTATAACGCCAAGCACGTCTCCGGAAACACACATCAACCAGATAACTGCGGCAGTATATGGGCGACTGGCAAACCTAAGATTAGCGTTCCGTTACCTTAACAAGGAATCGTTCAAGACACTGTACACCGTGTACGCGTCTGGAACCCACACCTGTCAAGTAGTCAAGAATTGAGAAAGGCAATGGTTTGCACGACAAGGCTAGTTCCAAAGCACAGGGAATGCCATATGAAGAAGGTTGAGGGAAATAGGACTAACAACACTGGAGGACAGAAGAGTTAGAGGAGACATGATAACGACATACAAAATAGAGCGGATGTTCCATAGAGGGAACACAGAAACAAGGGAGCACAACTGGAAGCTGAAGACTCAGATGAGTCAAAGGGATGTTAGGAAGCATTTCTTCAGCCATAGAGTAGTCAGGAAGTGGAATAGTCTAGCGAACGATATAGTGGAGGCGGGAACCATACATAGTTTTAAGACAAGGTATGATAAGGCTCATGGAGCAGGAGAGAGACCAGTAGCCGACAGCGAGAGCGGGCAGGAGCTGAGTCTCGACCTGAACCACAATTAGGTGAGTACAATTAGGTGAAGTGAGTACAGGGAACAAAAGAGTATCACAGTTAAAATTAACTAATTTATTATTCGCTTGTTTTCTTTTCTCTTCTGCTGGTTTACCAGTCCACCCTTATAAAAATTAAGGTTATAACACCACCTTTCTAGAATATCCTAACTCTCTTCAACCCTCCCCCACTACTCCTACTTGCTTATGCCCACTTTCTCATATTGCCAATACTTCCTCTCTTAGCTTATACACTTATCCTTGTCCGTCTGCTGTTGCCATTCCTCTTGTCCCATTACATTTACCTCAGTTTTTGATGCTTTCCATGTGTCCATGTGTCCAGGAGTCCATCTGTGTCCCCTCAGATATCCTCCCTTCCCCACTTCCTATCCTACACTCAGTTATCTTGCATCTTCCCCAGGTTCATGTGTCCAGGAGTCCATCTGTGTCCCCTCAGATATTCTCCCTTCCCCACTTCCTATCCTACACTCAGTTATCTTGCATCTAAGTCTTCCCCAGGTTCATGTGTTCAGGAGTCCATCTGTGTCCCCTCAGATATTCTCCCTTCCCCACTTTCTATCCTACACTCAGTTATCTTGTATCTTCCCCAGGTTCATGTGTCCAGGAGTCCATCTGTGTCCCCTCAGATATTCTCCCTTCCCCACTTCCTATCCTACACTCAGTAATCTTACATCTAAGTCTTCCCCAGGTTCATGTGTCCAGGAGTCCATCTGTGTCCCCTCAGATATTCTCCCTTCCCACTTCCTATCCTACACTCAGTGATCTTACATCTAAGTCTTCCCCAGGTTCATGTGTCCAGGAGTCCATCTGTGTCCCCTCAGATATTCTCCCTTCCCACTTCCTATCCTACACTCAGTGATCTTGCATCTAAGTCTTCCCCAGGTCCATAGTGTCCAGGACTCCATCTGTGTCCCCTCAGATATCCTCCCTTCCCCTCTTCCCCAGATTCATGTGTCCCTTGCCCACTTCCCCAGATTCATGTGTCCCTTGCCCACTTCCCAGATTCATGTCTCTTGCATCTAGCCACTTCCCAGTTCAGGTGTCCAGATCTATCCGTCCCGATTCTTCCCTTCCTGACAGTTCTGCACTTCCCTGATTCTGATGCCTCTTCCCAGTCTCCACCCCCCAGTCATCCAGGTCCGTGGTCCCAGATGTCATAAGTCCCCCCCAGGTCCGTGGAACTTCCTTCACTTTAGCAGTCAGCAATCCCATCCCAGGTCCTGGTTCCAAGTGTTCATCCATCACCCTTCACCACTTCCCTGAGGTCAGCAGTCCCACCCAGGTCCATGGTTCCAGGTTTCACCCTTTACCATTTGACACCCCCCATTCTCTTCACTTCCCTTGAGGTCAGCAGTCCCACCCCAGGTCCGTGGTTCCAGGTATTCACCCTTTACCAGTTCTTTGAGGTCAGCAGTCCCACCCCAGGTCCGTGGGTCCAGGTATTTACCCTTCGCCACTTCCCTGAGGTCAGCAAGTCCCAACCTTAGGTCCGTGGTTCCAAGTGTTCATCCATACACCCTTCACCACTTCCCTGAGGTCAGCAGTCCCACCCCAGGTCCATGGTTCCAAGTGTTCATCCATACACCCTTCACCACTTCCCTGAGGTCAGCAGTTTTAGCCACCCTTGAAGCACTGTCCATATATGATATTACTACACAAGTGTATTAATATCAGTATACGAAGGTAGATGTTATTACAGAGGAGGACACGCAGAAAATCTGCGCTCTGTAATAACATCCACCTGGACAGACCCGAACGTCGACTACCTGAGACAAGAGAGATCTCTATCCCAGTTAGCCCACCAAGGAGTGGCCACTAAGTTAAAATTTTGAACATATATTTATATTTAATATTGAACCTACGTTAATTATTATATTGTTCAATTATTTAGTTGTATAAATGTATTTGTGAACTTATTTATGTGCGTAAATTAGTGTCGGTGTGTGAACCTTTGTGTTCCCTGCACGATAACTGTTATTAATTGTCATTAATTACCGTTTTTTTCTTGTTATTGATCTTTTATATTTGCATTTTACGCTAAGGTTCTCAAGCGCGCACTCTTCTATACACTAAATTCTGTATTTCCACATACAAATCTGAGGGGACACAGATGAACTCATGGACACATGAACCTTTGGAAGACTTAGATGCAAGACAGCAAATGTAGTTCCAATTTTCAAGAAGGGAAACAGACAGGAAGCGTTAAACTATCGACCAGTGTCTCTGACTTGTATAGTATGTTAAGTAATGGAAAAGATCATCAGGAGAAGAGTCGTGGAACATATTGAAAAGATTGGGCTCATACATGACAATCAGCACGGCTTCAGAGATGGGAAATCCTGTGTCACAAATCTACTTGAGTTCTACGATAAAGTAACAGAAGTAAGACAGGAGAGAGAGGGATGGATAGATTGCATCTTTTTGGACTGTAAGAAGGCTTTTGACACAGTACCACACAAGAGACTGGTGCAAAAATTAGAGGAGCAGGCAGGAATAATAGGGAAAGTACTGCAATGGATCAGGGAATACCTAACAGGAAGGAAACAACGAGTGTTGGTATGTGATGAAGTGTCAGAGTGGGCGCATGTGTCGAGTGGGTTCCACAAGGGTCAGTCCTAGGTCCGGTGCTGTTTCTTATATATGTGAATGACATGATGGAAGGAATAGATTCAGAAGTGTCACTGTTCGCTGATGATGTGAAACTGATGAGGAGAATACAAGCGGACGAGGATCAGTTAAGATTACAAGGGGATCTGGACAGACTACAAGTCTGGTCAAACAAATGGCTCCTGGAGTTTAACCCCAGTAAGTGTAAGGTCATGAAGATTGGGGAAGGACACAGAAGACCGCAGGCGGCATACAGGTTAGGGAATCTAAGGCTGCAAACGTCACTTAAAGAAAAGGATCTTGGAGTAAGCATTATAACGAACATGTCTCCTGAGGCACACGTCAATCAAATAACTGCTGCAGCATATGGGCGATTGGCAAACCTGAGATTAGCGTTTAGACATCTGAGTAAGGAGTCATTCACGACATTGTACACCGTGTATGTCAGGCCTATACTGGAGTATGCAGCACTAGTATGGAACCCTCACCTAGTCAAACACGTCACGAAATTGGAGGAAGTGCAAAAATTTGCAACACGTTTAGTTCCGGAACTGAGAGGTATGTCTTATGAGGAGAGGTTAAGGGAACTCAACCTGATGACACTAGAGGACAGGAGGGACAGGGGGGACATGATAACAACGTATAAAATACTAAGAGGAATTGACAAGGTGGACAGGGCTCGAATGTTTCAGAGATGGGATACAGGAACAAGGGGCCACAATTGGAAGCTGAAAACCCAAATGAGTCATAGGGATGTTAGGAAGTATTTCTTTAGCATTAGAGTTGTAAAGAAGTGGAATAATCTGGAGAGTGAAATAGTGGAAGCAAGTTCCATACATAGCTTTAAGAAGAGGAATGATAAAGCTTATGGAGCAGGGAGAGAGTGAATTAGTATCGACCAGTGAAGAGGCGGGGCCAGGAGCTATGAATCGACCCCTGCAACCACATATAGGTGAGTACATATAGGTGAGTACAAAGATGTACGAATAAAGCAACACACACACAAACATAATCATCTGTATCAAACATACACATACATTTATTCAACAATGTATATTATCCTCTCCTTTCAATATTACTAATATGTAAACATAAATACACACGCACCCATAATTCACAGTTCTTCCTCTACACTACACTACACACACACACACACACACACACACACACACACACACACACACCCGTCAACCACCAAGTGCAAATCAGAAGATTGGGGAAGGAAAGACCTGCCAGAGTAGGCCCGGTAGGCCAGGCGCCTCAATAGAAAAGATCTTGAGTGATATAACACCAGGCACATCTCCTGAGGCGCATAACCAATAACTGCTCATGGGCGCTAAACCAACACTTACATTAATAAAGAATGTTCAGGACCGCACTGTGTACTTAGGCCCTTTGAGTACAACCAGTTTGAACTCACCTAAGCACGTAAGCTAGAAAAAAGTTTAGACTAGTCCGGAGCTAGGTATGTCCTCGGGAGGTTAAAAATCGACCTGACGACACTGGGGACAGGAGAGATAGGGAGACATGATAACAACATAAGATAGGAGAATTGAAAGTGGACGAGACAGAATGTTCCAGGATGACACAACAACTGGGGACACAGATGGAAGTTAAGACTCAATAATCCGAGATGTTACAACAAGATATTATCTCATCGCTTTCGAATTAATAGTTTAAACATAATTACAGTTCTTCCTCTATAAAAAAACAACAAGTAAAAAAAAAAAAGCCATGGCATGGAGGTTTTACCAGAGGGCCCGTGGTCAGGCGGGGCCAGAACTTCGAGTGTCCGTACACACACAACAGGCTAGTCTAATCGAATGTGCAGACAAAAAACAACAACACACGTACACATATGTAAGTCACGTGTACAAACACGGACACACCTTCAGGAGACAGTGACGGGTCACCATCTGGAAAAGACTGGTGTCAGGACGTAGTTCCTGGTGATAATATTATCATCGTTATTATCAACCTTTTGTGTTTCCCAGTGACTAGTTAATAATGATGGACTCACTGAAAAGTTCTCATAAGTCTCAATGTCGTATGTCCGGGTTATTTATGTATGTATTAATGTACAATTTTTAAATATATACATGTATTTATGAATATTTGAGCATCTCTATACATATGAATATGCATATATCTTGGTCACGGTTTCGAGACATATTTGCTGTTTATGTAGACAAAATGAATGATGGTGGAGAGAAGGTCCTAGTGAGAGTAATAAATGAGTTGTGTGGCGTATATATATTTATATATATATATATATATATATATATATATATATATATATATATATATATATTATATATCAACACCAGACTATGAAAAACAACACATCATGACATGAACAACACTGACATGAACAAACACTGACATGAACAGACATAAAATGACGACATAAAATGCAAATTCTGGTGACAGATGATACATACACAGAATGAAAGAATAAACGACATGAAAGCAAAAGTATATAAAAATGTAATCCTTTATTGACAACGTTTGCCACTGCGTGGGCGAAACGTTGTCAATAAAGGATCACATTATACTGCTTATGTGTTTATTTTTCCATTGTGTCGGTATTTTATACCATTTATTTCCATAACAAACAAGTACTCAGACAAATTGGTAAATTTGCCATCTAATTACTTAATAAAATAATTTTTTTCAGTGGTTGTTTCATAGCTCCTGGTCCCTCTTCATAACTTCATTTTTACCGATTTTGTTGATTTCTGGTCTACAGCGACCGATCATATCCATTCTTGAAGCTGTGCATATTGTTTGCCTCCACCACCACTTGACCTAGTACAGTCCAATTACCTCCATAAGACTGGAAAAGTAATTATATATTCTAGTACACAAGTGATAAGTGGTATCACAATATGCAAAACAACCACTGTGAAAAATCGCCTTAGATATCACGAATTCCTTGGAAGTTCACTATTTTCTCACACTGGTTATTTTGCATATTCTGGTATGTTAATGGTAGAGTAACATAACAAAAGATAGCAACTTTAACATAAGATAAAAACAAAAAAGAAAGCTTGGTGGGCAGGTTGGGTCACCGGGAGATAAAGTAGGTTAGGTCACCAGGTCAAGTCTACCTGGAATTGTTTTGACGTAATTTTTTGTTTTATTGTGTTTATAGTTTCGTTCAGGTGAATCACAACTGTTTTGAGTTAACACAATTAATTCAAGACAGTTGTGATTAACGCCACTACTTCCTCTTTCATACACACTACTTCCTCTTTCACACACACACACACACACACACACACAAGGTTTGCAACAAGACTAGTCCCGGAGCTAAGGGGTATGTCCTACGAGGAGAGGTTAAGGGAAATCGACCTGACGACACTGGAGGACAGGAGAGATAGGGGACATGATAACGACATATAAAATACTGAGAGGAATTGACAAGGTGGACAGAGACAGAATGTTCCAGAGATGGGACACAGCAACAAGGGGACACAGTTGGAAGTTGAAGACTCAGATGAATCACAGGGATGTTAGGAAGTATTTCTTCAGCCTCAGAGTGGTCGGGAAGTGGAATAGTTTTTGAAGCGATGTAGTGGAGGCAGATTCCATTCATAGCTTTAAGAAGAGGTATGATAAAGCTCATGGCGAAGGGAGAGTGACCCATAGCGGCCAGTGAAGAGGCGGGGCCAGGAGCTATGAATCGACCCATGCAACCACAACTAGGTGAGTACAACAAGGTGAGTACACACACACACACACACAGGCCTAGTGTCTAATCGACATGTGCCTACGACAAAATGGTAACTAACACTAGTTCCTCTTTCATACACACACACACACTACTTCCTCTTTCACACACACACACTACTTCCTCTTTCACACACACACACACACACACACACACGCACGCATATAAAACAGGCCTAGTGTCTAATCGACATGTGCCTAGGACAGAATGGTAAACACACACACACACACACACACACATATATATATATACGTATATATATATATATATATATATATATATATATATATATATATATATATATATATATATATATATATATATATATATATATATCATATATATAGTGGTGAGTATCCCCACCTATCATGCGGGAGACCGGGTTCGATTCCCCGCCGGGAGGCAAATGTTATTCAAAAGATTATTAATTATCTTAATTTTTAAACGGGTGGATCAGTAAGCTAGAGGAAGGCCTCGGTCAGATGACAGAGTGGTGGATCATCATATAACTACGACACGGCTGAGGCTTTTCTGTGCATATTTCTAAAGAGACATGAATAATCAGTCCTCTGCCCATATGTGTAGACAGGCTTAAATAAGCCATGGATTCCAAGATTCTCACATGGATATGTAAATTTGTAGAATCCAGGGGGTTCATAAGTCTTGTCTGCGCCTTCCGATCCAAGCATTGAGAGTGAGCTCAAACTGCGTCTGTGAAAATGTTTCGACCATGAGCGTCCCAGCAAGAAAGTAGCAAACATCGTTAAAATTAAGCTATAATGTGATACTCTCAACTCTGTTACCGAATGAACATCCCATTTTGTCTGCAGAATATTGTTATTTTACACTTTATAAGTCCTTCCTTGTTATCAGTATTAGGAGAACAATATTTGTTAGATTCACTAAGTCTTCCATTGTATTCGTCATCCAATATTGTTTCTTGCAGCTCTACCAAAACTTTGCTATTTTCCAATGCGTATTGCAGAATATCAGTCTTATAATGATATATTGCAATACGGTGCTAGTATCCATGGTCTTTATTCCCAAAGTTCTTCCGTATTTCACAACACAAATTCTCCATTTCACTACTAAGATCAAGATGTGTTTCCAGTTTGTTAGTTTGTATATTTGCTCTTAGCTTCTAATATACCTATATTCTGAGTGTAAGAGGTCTTGTAGCTTTAAGTCATACATATGATATATTTTTTTTTCCCGTTATTTCTCGTTTATATTCATTCCATTTTGCTCTGGGTGTCCTTGCCTTCTCTAGGTGATTTAATCTGAGTGGATACCGTGTGTTGTAAATATAGCAGGAAGTGATAAAGTTTGTGGAGAAAATTATTATTTTCTCCAGAATCCCAGGTGATGGTTATCTCTGGGGCCAGTGGATCTCTCTTTCTCTCTCACTTTGCTAAGGGCACGAAAAGGTCACATGGGCCAAAGTGCAACCCTAGCTTGCCATTAGCGAGAAGGGAAGGTACATAACTCTTGCGATACTGCAACATATGTAAACACAATTATATGGACTTCAGCATATCAGTCGAGAAGGAAGCGCCAATATTTCCAACACTCCGAGATGAAAGGACTCTTGATCTGCACTAAAATGTCCATTAATCTTAAAACATGTGTCTGATCCAGCAGGATCAGACAGCTCCTCTAACGAGTATTAGATTGAGAGGAGATAACAGCGACACTTGAGTTGCTCACGTATACACAGGAGTTACCCTGATGAGGTAACCTCTGCTCAAATTAAAGACCTTTGTCTGAAACATTGACTCTTTCCCCAGACCGGGAAAAATCCTAACGAATTTACCTGTACTCTCTAGAAGCACTCAAGACCTCATTAGTATATAGTCGACATCTTAAACTAGAGGAATCCTTCCTCTCTGATTATCCTGAGTAGACGGAGTCGGCACCCATGCCTGTCAATCCTGCGTCAGCAGAATATCCGTCCATAAAAGAGGACGGGAACGTAGCAACAGGCAGACCACAGTTACTTTCGGCGAAGTGAAAGATTTGATGAAGGCTCCGGGCCATACCTGGCCATACCTGGCCACCGGACCATACCTGGCCACCGGACCATACCTGGCCACCGGGCCATACCTGGCCACCGGACCATACCTGGCCACCGGGCCATACCTGGCCACCGGGCCATACCTGGCCACCGGGCCATACCTGGCCACCGGGCCATACCTGGCCACCGGGCCATACCTGGCCACCGGGCCATACCTGGCCATCGGACCATACTGCGTTGAAACACTGAGAGACAGCCATGGCCGTATCTCGGGTGCATCATAAACCCTTAGCTACTGACAATATCCAGGATGGGAAGAGGAAGGAATAATCGACTCTCCTCGACACATCATTGTCAATCCCTCCTGCCCTGAATTGATACGGATTTCTATTTGTGCTTAGTAGAGAATCGTCAGTCGAAATCGAGATTGCGTTTACGAGCCAACGTTGCGTGCGTGTGTGTCGTGTGAACGGGTGCAACAAGGACCACTGGGGGTCTTTACCCGGTGTAGTCCACCCAAAAGAGTAGAGCAGGCGATGAAGTGAGGCTGCATCATTTCATTATCTTACCTCTGCAATTAAGCCATCGTGTGAGGTGTTGTAATTAAAGTCACGTGGGTACGATACAGACACCCCTAGTAAGTCTTTATCTGGCCTCTCTTTTCACTATTCAGCTGCAGCAGAAAAGTTTAGGGAGTGTTATGATAGGGCATTCCAAAGCAACGCCGTGAGCCATCGCCCACATATAGGTGATATTTAGTCAACGATCTTACATGTGTATACATGAAACAGTGGCATATGTACTCTTTAGGTATTACCTATGTACTAACATTTTGTACACACTTTTCACACAGCCTTGGTGGGCCATTAAACGACGTGTACGTCGAATGTGTAACCTTCGACGTACACGTCGACGTACCTACAGGTTCGGAAGAATGCTACAGTAAATCACTTGGAAAACTAGATATAGTTCGGTTACCGGGCGATTAGAGAAAGTTATCCCAGTGTTGCATAACCCCAGCCCTCAGTGTTTTTAATATAGGTTTTTAATATAGTTAAATATTTATATTGAAGAACTGAAGTGAATCAGAATAAATATTCACAAAGCAATATATAGACACTAAAAACACCAAGTTCATCAATAAAAATAGTAAAATAGGACATACACAGCAGAACAAAAGTAATTCAAAGCTTCCACAAAGAGGCATCAGCTTCGAAGCCAAACTTTCGAGGCATTCTCGTGTTATCTCAGAGGGACCAATATCCTAAAATACATCAGCACATTAAGTCTGAAGCCGCTCAGAATCTGCATTATAAAAGTCAAAAGACACAAGTGCAACTAATGTGACATTATATTGTGGCAACGTTTCGCTCTCCAGGAGCTTTGTCAAGGTAACGGCTTGATAAAGCTCCTGGAGAGCGAAACGTTGCCACAATAAAATATCACATTAGTTGCACTTGTGTCCTTTTACTTTACATTTTGTCGGTAATTCTACCAACGTTAATACATTATAAAAGTCTCAGCGTTGATGGTGAAAGCCGCCTCCACGACGGCTACAACTGAACAACAGTCATCACCACTACGGCTAGAACTGAATAACAGTCATCACCATGACGGCTACAACTGAACAACAGGCATCACCACGACGGCTACAACTGAACAACAGGCATCACCACGACGGCTACAACTGAACAACAGGCATCACCACGACGGCTACAACTGAACAACAGGCATCACCACGACGGCTACAACTGAACAACAGGCATCACCACGACGGCTACAACTGAACAACAGGCATCACCACGACGGCTACAACTGAACAACAGGCATCACCACGACGGCTACAACTGAACAACAGGCATCACCTCGACGGCTACAACTGAACAACAGGCATCACCACGACGGCTACAACTGAACAACAGGCATCACCACGACGGCTACAACTGAACAACAGTCATCACCACGACCATTACCAAACTACCACCACAACATCGCTCACAAATATCACCTCCTCCTCCTTTCTACTCTTCGTTCCCCCTCTTCCACCTATTAATTTTCTTGCATGCCAGGTCTGTATATGATGAAAACAGACGAGAGAGAGAGAGAGAGAGAGAGAGAGAGAGAGAGAGAGAGAGAGAGAGAGAGAGAGAGAGAGAGAGAGAGAGAGAGAGAGAGAGAGAGAGAGAGAGAGAGAGAGAGAGAGAGAGAGAGAGAGAGAGATTTCGAAATGGAGAAAATATGAAAGGTGGAGGACAGATGGTTGACTGTAGAAAAGGGAGAGGAAGATGAAGTGAAGGGAAGGGGGGTGAGGGCAGTGGAAGCGGAAGTGGAGGACATAAGAAGTGGAGAAAGTGGGGTATAGGAGAAGAGGAAGGAACTGGAAGGTGAAAGAAGGAATACAAAATGAAGGAAGTGAAAGGAAGGGGTAGTGGATTTTAAAGAACAGGGAGCGAGGGTATATAGGAAAGGAGAGGGAGTTGAGAACACGGGAAGAGGAATGAGTGGAGAACAGGAAGAGGCAATATAAGGGAGATCAGAATGGTGTGGATGGCAGGAGGAATTATAAGTGAGTGAAGAGCAATAAGAAGAGGAAAGAGTAGAATAAAGAGGAAAGATAATATATGATTAGGGAACTAGGGAAGAAACTGCAGAACAAATAAAGGGAAGAAAGAAGAGAGCAAGAGAAGGGATAGTGTGATAGGCACAGGAAGGAAAAGTAGTGGAGGGTAGAGAGGGGGAGTGGGTGGAGGCAGAGATAGTGGGAGTTGGTGGAGGCAGAGAGGGAATGGGTGGAGGCAGATAGAGGGGGAGTGGGTGGAGGAAGAGAGATTGGGAGTGGGTGGAGGCAGAGTGCGTAGGAGATGGTAGAGACAGAGAATGGGAGTGTTTGGAGGTAGAGGGAGGGAGTGGAGGCAGAGAGAGTGGGAGTAGGTGGAGGCAGAGAGAGGGGAAGAGGGAGGCAGAGAGAGGAGTGAGTGGAGGCAGAGAGAGAAGGTGGAGAGCAGAATGAGTGGGAGTGGGTGGAGGCAGAGAAAACGGAAGAGGGTGGATTCAGAGAGTGGGAAGTGGGAGGAGGAGAGACAGAAGAGTGGGTGGGGGCAGAGATTTGGAAGTGGGTGGAGGGCAGAGAGAGAGAAGGACTGGGTGGAGGACAGAGAAAGAGTGGGTGGAGGGAAGAGTGGGAGTGGGCAGAGGGCAGAGTGGGTGGAGAGCAAGTAGAGAGGGAAAGTAGGTGGAGGGCAGAGATAGAGGGGACTGGGTGGAGAGCAGAGTGGGGGAAAGGGAGGAGGACAGAAATAGGGAAGTGGGTGAAGGAAGAGAAAGTGGGAGTGGGTGGAGGATAGAGAAAGAGGGAGTGGATGGAGGAAGATGGAGGTGGAGGGAGTGGAAGGCAAGAGAAGAGGGATAGACTGACAGCAGAAAAGAATAAAAGGCGAGGCGAGGGAGTGAGGGACAGGGAGATCCGAGAAGAGGGCAGGGAGGGGGAGTGGAGGACAGGGAGGGAGAGTGGAGGACAGGGAGAGAGAAAGTTGAGGACAGGGAGGGCGTGGAGGATAGGAAGAATGGAGGATAGGGAGGGAGAGTGGAGGGCAGGGAGGGAGAGTGAAGGACAGAGAGGGAGAGGAAGGACAGGGAGGGAGAGTGGAGGACAGGGAGGGAGAGTGGAGGACAGAGAGGGAGAGTGGAGGACAGGGAGAAAAAGTGGAGGACAGGGAGGGAGAGTGGAGGACAGGGAAGGAGAGTGGAGGACAGAGAGGGAGAGTAGAGGACAAAGAGAGAGTGGAGGACAGGGAGGGAGAGTGGAGGACAGGGAGGGAGAGTGGAGGACAGGGAGGGAGAGTGGAGGATAGGGAGGGAGAGTGGAGGATAGGGAGGGAGAGTGGAGGACAGAGAGGGAGAGTGGAGGACAGGGAGGGAGAATGGAGGACAGGGAGGGAGAGTGGAGGACAGGGAGGGAGAGTGGAGGACAGGGAGGGAGAGTGGAGGACAGGGAGGGAGAGTGGAGGACAGGGAGGGAGAGTGGAGGACAGGGAGGGAGAGTGGAGGACAGGGAGGGAGAGTGGCGGACAGGGAGGGAGAGTGGCGGACAGGGAGGGAGAGTGGAGGACAGGGAGGGAGAGTGGAGGTGAGCAGTAGCAGTAACTGCAGACAGATGTTTATCTTTCTAAGCTGATATTAACAGTAAATATCGAAAGCTCTTCTGTTCTCTGCAGCTAGCAGTTTTTCCTTCTTCTCCTCCTCTTCCTCCTTCCATTATTTCAGGGGTGACTTTCTCCTGGTCTTGTCAAGGTCGACTAGTTTTTATTTCGAGAGACCATATGAGGAAGGAGGAGGAGGTGGCGGATTAGGAGGAGGAGGCGGAGGAGGAGGAGGAACAGAAGGAGGAGGAGAAAGAGGAGGCGGAGGAGGAGGAGGAGGAGGAGGAAGAGGAGGAGGAGAAGGAGCAGCAGCAGGAGGAAGAAAAGGAAAATGCACTGTGGAAGCGGCACTTACCTGACTGTGCTCGTATTAGTTTATTTGTTGTAAGTTCTTGTTTATTGTTTGAAGAAACCATTTCCACAAGAGAGTTGTCTCAGTTAAGTTCCACTCTGTAACTGTGTCTATTTTCTTCACATTGTAGCTTCTTTCTGTCTAATTCTTTATATTTTCTGTCTCTAGAGTGTGATTTGTTGTTTCCTGTATTTCCAAAGTCTTAACCGAACTAATTCTAAAATGACTGAGTATTTATGGAGCTAGCAATTTCAAGGGAGTGATTGGTAGCATTCTTCAACAGTGAAAAAAAAATTCGCCTATATTAGCCCTTCATACTAAAGTATATTGTATATGTTTAGAATCTTGAAAGTTTGGGTGAGGTTATTTCATGGTGAGCATTTTCTTGGAGAGAACTGGTTTAGTGCTTGAGGATTTTTCTCATCCTGTTTGTTTACTGACTTTGTTGAATTGTGAGTTGATTCACATGTTTCTCTTTCGACAGACTTTTGGACTGCCCATAGGTTCCCCACTTAGTACTGTACTGGCGAACCTCTACTTGGAACATCTCGAAACCGAGTGGTTTTTCTCTATCATTCCCTCTTCAGCTGACAACATACTCATCATGACTCCCAGGCGTTTCAACGTTCCTGCCTCCAACACAAGCTCAGCCAGGTCGAGCCTTCAATCTTTCAATCGGCGATACTCTTCATTACCTTTTTGTTCTTTTCTGTAAAGCTGACCTTGAGCTTCATTGTAAAGTCTACCGAAAAAATCGACCAACCATCACGATCTTCACTTCTACTCACATCACGATAACATGATACCAAGACTAAACGTGGCGTAATCATAGACTTCTTCCTGCGTACCCTCCTAATCTGCAGTAGTGAATTCCTTGAGGAAGAATGCTCTTTCATGCAACAAGTATTTTCTAAGATTCATCATCCCCGTCACTTCATCAGGAATTGCAAACGCCATGCACATAACGCCTTCAACTCACCTAGACATGATACCGTCGAGAGAAGATAGATACATAGTCCTCCCTACTAACTCCATTGTCAAACACGTTTCCAACATTCTTTCCATAGCCTCATTACAAGTATCTACCACAGCATCCACTAGAAAAACATTACCAGTAAGGGACACCGGGTTCAATCCTCTACAGGGGTATACATAACCCCATTCAACCATTGCAACCAAATATACGTGGGCGAAACATCCAGACACCAATGTGCCAGTAGAATGGACAACTTGCATGCCTGGGTTTTCACCGAAATTCCACAACTGTTTAATTAACTACAGAGACGCAAGGCTTTTCACCAAGGAAGAGGACACCCAAAAATGCAGGATCTTGGTATCATCTGCATATCCAACAATTTCAACCAAAACAACGGCTTCTACAACACAGCTGACCCTCTTCCCAGGAAACTTCATCGTTATCCTACATAGTAACAAGTAATAAATTAGACACATATGCAACACTTGGGTAGAAAGGTGTAAGGAGAGGAGGAGTTTGAGGTAATCAGTCCCTCGTCCTGGAGTCGATGTGTTCAGTCCATCAATCTTGTAGAACGTACAGCACAGGGCCGAAGAGGTGGCTTATATGCTGTAGTCAGGTGAGGCGAAGCAGGAGGAGGCGGAGTCATAGTGGTACCATCCACTAGTCGAAGTAGGTCTTCGTCCAAAGGTTGGACAAGTATTGAAGAATTCGTTTGTATCAAGATCCCAAGATGTTGCTGTGTCAGACAGGGTGTAGATGAATGGTTCAGAGAACCGACAAGTTATAAATTAGACACATATGCAATACTTGGGTATCTTTATTGAGAAAACGTTTCGCCACACAGTGGCTTCATCAGTCCAATACAAAGTAGAAAGGTGTAAGGAGAGGAGGAGTTTGAGGTAATCAGTCCCTCGGCCTGGAGTCGATGTGTTCAGTCCATCAATCTTGTAGAAAGTACTTTCTACAAGTCGGTTCTCTGAACCATTCATTCTGACTTCTGCTTTGCCATCTGTCACCGTGGTGTACACTTACCATTTCTGTCTGTACATAGTGTACATACCTGTAGATATCTGGTGAAGGCAAATATACATTACAATCTTCTGCTGAGTTTTATTTGCTCCATATTCCCATTACGACCAGGTCTCACAGGCCATTCTTACCTGTCTTCGTAATATCAGAACTTTTACAGAAGTACTGGTTACAATTGCGACTAGTGTTAGATTGTGAGAGTAATTTAGAGATATTCGTTGCAACCTGGCTGTAGGGAAGGATTATAACTTTGTTAGAAATGGTGTTATTGCGTGGAAAATTGAGGATTTGAAGGGTTATTTTCTTGACAGTCTTTGAAAAAAAAGGAAGGGAAATGTAGATCAGTGAAGGTTTGGTGTATCTATGTACACTTCTCGTCAAGAAACTGCAAATTCGGTATGCTCTTAGGAAAAATCCAAATGATTAGGCCTCTTAGTCTTGGTATCTTGACTGGAATAGAAGTGTGTGAGATCGCTTTTGTTTGTAGGCTTCCTGTAAACTTGAAACCTTAGTGTTATCTACTTTGTGAATGAGGACGTTTAGAAAAGGTAACTTGTCATTGGACTCTTCTTCAAGTGTAAACTGGATAGCCGGTTCAACTGCGTTGAGACTTCCCTGAAGATTCAGTACATCAAAACGCTTGGGAATTATTAAGAGGACGTCGTTCACGTAACGTAACCAAGTAACGCTGGTGGGGATGATGGAAAAATGTTCTGCTTCCAAGACGGTGGTGATGGGGGACCCCATTCCCATAGCATAGGTTTGTTTGTAGAGCAGTAGGCCTCTTCAGTCGAGTACTGAGGAGGCAGCAGAAGCAGTTAAGATGTAAAAACGATGTAATCAGTCCATCACCCTTGAAGACGTAGTTTTGAGGTGGTCAGTCCCTCAGCCTGGGGAAATGTTTTGCTCTATAGTCTCGAACAATGGGAAGCTGAAGCAACAGTATGGAAACTTATATACTGTCAAAGGTGAGGCGCAGATTATCTTAACGGCAGGAGAGGCGGAGCCCACTAGTAGAAATAAGAATATAATCACTGAGAGGGCAGCTCCCTCTCAAGTCCATCCCTTCTCACTTGTAACTAGTGGTCAGGCAAGAAGGTTATCGAAGATGTTCTCGGTACCAAGATATGATTGTGTTTCCATACTGTTGCTTCAACTTCACATTGTTCCAGACTATGGAGGAAAACTCTTCTCCAGGCTGAGGGACTGACCACCTCAAAACTACGTCGTCAAGGGTGATGGACTGATGACATCTCTTTACATCTCTACTGCTGCTGCTGCGTAGTGTTGAAAATGGTATAAAATACCGACAAGTTGAAGACTGAGACACTTATGCAACATATGGGAAATTTTATTAAGGAAACGTTTCGCCACACAGTGGCTTCATCAGTCCATATTATTATTATTATAATCAAAAGAAGCGCTAAACCACAGGGGTCATACAGCGCCGCTTCATCAGTCCAATACAAAACAAAAAGGTGTAAGGAGAGGAGGAGTTTGAGGTAATCAGTCCCTCAGCCTTGGAGGGACTGATCACCTCATCTTTTGTATATATTTCTACTGTCTTAAAGTTTTGTCCTTGAATTTGTATTGATAAAGCCACTGGATGGCGAAACGTCTACAATAAAGTTACCCAGATGTTGCACATGTGTCTAATTTTCATTAAGAATGTTGAAAACTCCAAGAAGGTTAATATTTAGTGTAGGATTTCCGAGGCTTTCTTGGCAGCTATCTCTTCCTTATTTATTCCATGAATTTGTATATGTTTGTTAAAGACAATTTATATACAAAGTGGTTCATTTTTTTTTTCAGCGCCACTCGTACCACAATTGTTGGAAAATGAAACTGATTTTATTTTCATAAAAGGATCTGATCCACAAACGGATTTCCCCATTGCCACTGCTGCTGACTTCATTAGTTTATGCCTGGTGTTATGAGGAATTCTGCACCGTGCAATACTCGACGTCACTTCAAAGCTCACCATGGACCGTTCCATCAGAGAGAAACAGAACTCAAGGGAGAATTGATCCGACTTCTCTTTACTTGTTCATCTCTCTCTTTCCAGTAACTCAGTAGGTTTTGTACGAAATTTTGAAGAAATGAATGCAAATAAAGCTTCGTTTTTTCTGCACTGATTAGCAGGCAAGGGCTCGCAGACACGGAAGACAATGGGGTCAGACACTCCCAGTTTGAGCTCTCACCTCAGTGAAGATACATTTCAAAAACTCCAGCTTAAACCATACTTTACAAGGGGCCATTTATTCCAGTTAAACTTCAAAACTGGAAAGAAAAAATATATAAACTTAAAAAGCTACATTTTTACTGTAATGCTCAGTCACTTACTCAAAGATACTCCCAGTCAGAGTTACACACCATTATTAAGCAGTCTCTACACAACATCTCACACTGTTATGAAGCGCAGTCTCTGCACAACATCTCACACTATTATGAAGCGCAGTCTCTGCACAACATCTCACACTATTATGAAGCGCAGTCTCTGCACAACATCTCACACTATTATGAAGCGCAGTCTCTGCACAACATCTCACACTATTATGAAGCGCAGTCTCTGCACAACATCTCACACTATTATGAAGCGCAGTCTCTGCACAACATCTCACACTATTATGAAGCGCAGTCTCTACACAACATCTCACACTATTATGAAGCGCAGTCTCTGCACAACATCTCTGTGTCTCTGTTTGCAGATGATGTGAAGTTAATGAGGAGAATTAAATCAGTCGAGAATCAGGCAGGACTACAAAGAAACCTGGACAGGCTACAACCTGGTCCAGCAACTGGCTCCTTGAATTTAACGCCACCAAATGCAAAGTCATGAAGATCGGGGAAGGGCAAAGAAGACGGCAGAGAAAGTATGACTAGGTGGCCAAAGACTGCAATCCTCACTCAAGGAAAAAGATCTTGGGGTGAGTATAATACCGAGCACATCTCCTGAGGCGCACATCAATCAGATAACTGCTGCAGCATACGGGCTTCTAGCAAACCTAAGAATAGCGTTCCGATACCTCAGTAAGGAATCGTTCAAGACTCTGTACACCATATACGTCAGGCCCATATTGGAGTATGCAGCACCAGTTTCGAATCCACACCTGGTCAAGCACGTCAAGAATTTAGAGAAAGTGCAAAGGTTTGCAACAAGACTAGTCCCAGAGCTAAGGGGATTGTCCTACGAAGAAAGGTTAAGGGAAATCGACCTGACGACACTGGAGTACAGGAGGGTCAGGGGAGACATGATAACGACATATAAAATACTGCGAGGAATTGACAAGGTGGACAAAAACAGGAAGTTGAAGACTCAGATGAATCACAGGGATGTTAGGAAGTATTTCTTCAGTCAGAGTTGTCAGGAAGTGGAATAGTCTGGGAAGTGATGTAGTGGAGGCAGGATCCATACATAGCTTTTAGAAGAGGTATGATAACCCTCATGGAGCAGGAAGAGTGACCCAGTAGCGACCAGTGAAGAGGCGGGGCCAGGAACTGTGACTCGACCTCTGCAACCACAACTAGGTGAGAACTAGGTGAGGTTAATTCACACACACACACACGCACACACACATACAAGAAAAGCACTGGAATAGATCAGGAAATATATGACAGGAAGGAAACAACGAGCGATGGTACTTGACGAGGTATCAGAGTGAGCGCATGTATCGAGTGGGGTTCCACAAGGGTCAGCCCTAAGGCCAGTACTGTTTCTTGTATACGAGAATGACGTGGCAGAAGGGATAGAGTCAGAGGTATCTCTATTCACAGACGACGTGAAGCTAACGAGAAGAATACAAGCTAACAAGGATAAGGTAAAACTACAGAGAGATCTAGACAGGCTGTAAACCTGGTCTGACAAATGGTTTCTGGAGTTTAACCCCACCAAATGCAATGTCATGAAGCTTGGGGAAAGACAGGAACATCCCCTGAGGCACATCAACCAAGTAACTGCTGCAGCATATGAACGCCTGGCAAACTTAAGAATAGCGTTTTGACATCTAAGTAAGGAGTCATTCATGACATTTTACATTTGTATGCCAGGCATATATTGGAGTATGCAGCACCACCATGGAACCCACATCTGGTCAAGCACGTCAAGAAATTAGAGTAAGTGCAAAGGTTTGCAACAAGACTCGTCCCAGAAGTTAGGGAAACTCAACCTGATGACACTAGATGGTAGGAGGAATAGGGGAAAGAGACATGATAACGACGTATAAAATACTGAGAGAAATTTAGAAGAGGAGCAGGGACAAAATGTTTCAGAGATGGGACACAGGAACAAGGGGTCACAGTTGGAAGCTGAACACTCAGATGAGCCACAGGGATGTTAGGAAATATTTTTTCTGCCTTACAGTTGTCAGGAAGTGGAGCGATCTGAAGAGTGAAGTAGTTGAGGCAGGATCCATACATAGCTTTAAGAAGAATTACGATAAAGATCTTGGAGCAGGGAGAGAGTAGACCTAGCAAAGAGGCGGGTCGAAGGCTGTGAATCGACCACTGGAACCACAAATAGGTGAGTACACACAGACACACATATTTACACACACACACACTCGAAGGACCCAGGGACCAGAGGAGAATGGTCCTGGTAAGGAAGAATGGATAGAAGAGCAGTGCAAGAGTGGGAGAGAAAACTAGGAGAGCTTTCTGCAAAAATGGAGACAGAGCTTTCTGTGAAATTGGAAAAGAGGTTGGAGGAGGAGAAGAAGAATTGGGAGTCACAAGTCGAAATTGCAGTAGCCAGGATAAAGGTCCTAGAAGATGAGATAAATAGGCTGAAGCAGGCTACAGGGGTGTTGACCAGAAAAGACACAGCATCAGGTGAGCAGCTGGGAGAAGGTGGAGAGGGGAATAGGGCAATTGAAGAGGAACGATCATGCCACCAAGAGCTACAGGAAAAAAATAGGGAGAAAATGGCCATGTACAGACAGGAAACAGAGTTGCAGAGGGAAAGGCAATGGGAGGAGAAGAGGGCAAAGGCAGTGTTTATTCATGGGCTGAAGGAAAGTAAGGGAAGGACACAAACTGAATGACGGCAGGCAGAAAGAAAGGAGATTGAGAACATCCTCAAAGAAATAGGTGAAGAAGACATGTCCGAGATTGTAAATTTTCAGAGAATAGGGGGGTACTCGAAGGGGAGAAATCGACCACTCAAGCTGATTCTCAGGACAGAAACAGTGTGGGACAGAATCCTCCAAGAGAAACCACGATTGAAGGAAATTGAAGAATACAAGAGGGTGTTCCTAGACCGAGACAGACCAAAAACAGAATGACAGCAGCTGAGGGAGAGGACACAAAGGCGAAAGGAGCTAGGAGGAGAGACAAGGACAGAATCAGCAGAGGACAACCAGAGCAGGGCAGAGAAACAAGAGCAAGCACACACAGACCCACCCCCAACACCCAACAACCAAGCACACTATCCCAACACAAACTACAACCCACACTCACACCCCCAACCCAACACACCACTATAGAATCCCACAGTCCACCGCCAGGTCCCCCACCCTCACAGACCCCCCAAAACACAGTGGTAGAGAGGCAACTGAAGGTATGGTACACCAATGCTGATGGAATAACAAATAAGTGGGAGTGGCACGAAAGAGTCAAAGAGGCATCACCGGACATAATAGCTCTCACAGAAACCAAGCTCACAGGTATGATAACAGATGCCATCTTTCCAATGGGATACCAGATCCTGAGGAAAGACAGAGGGAACAGAGCAGGTGGAGGAGTGGCACTGCTGATCAAAAACCGATGGGATTTTGAAGAGCTGGAGAGAGGAGACAGAGAAGAAGCAGGAGATTACATAGTAGGAATGCTACAGTCTGGAGGTCCCAAGGTGGTAATTGCAGTGATGTATAACACACCACAGAACAGCAGGAGGTCAAGGCAAGAGTATGATGAGAGTAATAGAGCGATGGTTGACACACTGGCTGAAGTGGCCAGAAGGGCTCATACGAGCAGGGCAAAGCTACTGATCATGGGTGACTTCAACCACAAGGAAATAGACTGGGAGAACTTGGAGCCACGCGGGTCAAGATACGTGGAAGGCTAAGATGATGGAGGTGGTACTGGAAAACTTCATGTACCAACACATAAGGGATACTACCAGGGAGAGAGGAGAGGATGAACCAGCGAGACTGGACCTAGTATTCACCTTGAGTAGTGCAGATATTGAGGACATCACACATGAAAGTCCCCTCGGGGCCAGTAATCATATGTTTTTAAGCTTTGATTACACAGTAGAGTTACAGGTGGAGGGGGAGGCAAATAGGGCCAGAAGAATGAAGCCAAACTACAAAAATGGGACTTCGAGGGCATGAAGAACTTCCTAAACGGGGTTCAGTGGGACAGAGAACTGGAAGGGAAATCAGTAAACGAGATGATGGAAGGTTTGTACCCAAGGGAAACAGAAACAACGAAAAAGCCAAGATGAGCCCGTGGTTCACCCAAAGATGCAGGGAGGCCAAAACCAAGTGTGCTAGGGAATGGAAGAAGTATAGAAGGCAAAGGACCCAGGAAAATAAGGAGAGCAGTCGTAGAGCCAGAAATAAATATGCACAGTTAAGAAGGGAGGCTCAACGACAGTATGAGAATGACAGCAGCGAAAGCCAAATCTGACCCGAAGCTGTTGTACAGTCACATCAGGAGGAGAACAACAGTCAAGGACAAGGTGATCAGGCTGAGGAAGGGAAGAGTGGAGGTCACAAGAAATGACAGCGAAGTGTGTGAAGAGCTCAACATGAGATTCAAAGAGGTGTTCACAGAGGAGATAGAAGGGCCTCCAGAAAGGAGGAGAGGTGGGGTACACCATCAGGTGCTGGACACAATACACACAACTGAGGAGGAAGTGAAGAGGCTACTAAGCGAGCTGGATACCTCAAAGGCGATGGGGCCGGATAACATCTCTCCATGGGTCCTGAGAGAGGGAGCAGAGGAGCTATGTGTACCCCTAACAACAATCTTTAATACGTCTATCGAAACAGGGCAACTACCTGAGGTATGGAAGACAGCAAATGTAGTTCAAATTTTTCAAAAAGGAGACAAGAACGTAGCACTAATCTACAGACCAGTGTCACTGACGTGTATAGTATGCAAGGTCATGGAGAAGATTATCAGGAGAAGAGTGGTGGAGCACCTAGAAAGGAATGAGCTTATCAACGACGGCCAACACGGTTTCAGGGACGGGAAATCCTGTGCCACAAACCTACTGGAGTTCTATGACAAGGTAACAGCAGTAAGACAAGAGAGAGAGGGGTGGGTAGATTGCATATTCCTGGACTGTAAGAAGGCGTTTGACACAGTTCCACACAAGAGATTAGTGCAGAAGCTTGAGGACCAGGCAGGAATAACAGGGAAGGCACTACAATGGATCAGGGAATACCTGTCAGGAAGACAGCAGCGAGTCATGGTACGTGGCGAGGTATTAGAGTGGGCGCCGGTGACGAGTGGGGTTCCACAGGGGTCAGTCCTAGGACCGGTGCTGTTTCTAGTATATGTGAACGACATGACGGAAGGAATAGACTCCGAAGTGTCCCTGTTTGCAGATGATGTGAAGTTGATGAGAAGAATTCAATCTGACGAGGACCAGGCAGAACTACAAAGGGATCTGGACAGGCTGCAAGCCTGGTCCAGCAATTGGCTCCTGGAGTTCAACCCCACCAAGTGCAAAGTCATGAAGATTGGGGAAGGGCAAAGAAGACCGCGGACGGAGTACAGTTTAGGGGGCCAGAGACTACAAACCTCAATCAAGGAAAAAGATCTTGGGGTGAGTATAACACCAGGCACATCTCCTGAGGCGCACATCAACCAAATAACTGCTGCAGCATACAGGCGCCTAGCAAACCTAAGAACAGCATTCCGACATCTTAATAAAGAATCGTTTAGGACCCTGTACACTGTGTACGTTAGGCCCATACTGGAATATGCAGCACCAGTTTGGAACCCACATCTAGCCAAGCACATAAAGAAGCTAGAGTTTGCAACAAGACTAGTCCCAGAGCTAAGGGGTATGTCCTACGAGGAGAGGTTAAGGGAAATCGACCTGACGACACTGGAGGAAAGGAGAGATAGGGGGATATGATAACGACATATAAGATACTGAGAGAGAATGTTCCAGAGATGGGACTCAGCAACAAGGGGACACAGTTGGAAGTTGAAGACTCAGATGAATCACATGGATGTTAGGAAGTATTTCTTCAGTCACAGAGTGGTCGGGAAGTGGAATAGTTTGGGAAGCGATGTAGTGGAGGTAGGTTCCATACATAGCTTTAAGAAGAGGTATGATAAAGCTCATGGCGCAGGGAGAGTGACCCAGTTGCGGCCAGTGAAGAGGCGGGGCCAGGAGCTATGAATCGACCCCTGCAACCACAACTAGGTGAGTACAACTAGGTGAGTACACACACACACACACATACACACACACACACACACACACACACACACACATACACATACATGCCTAGTGTCTAATCGACATGTGCCTAGGACAAAATGGTAACTAACTAACTAACACAGAACAGTCAAGGACCAGGTAATCAGGCTGAGGAAGGAAGGTGGGGATTTCACAAGAAACGACCAATAGGTTTGCGAGGGGCTCAACATGAGATTTAAAGAAGTATTTACAGTGGAGACATGAAGGACTCCAGGAATTCAGAATAGGGAGGTATGCCAACAAGTGCTGGATGAAATACACACAACCGAGGAGGAGCTAAAGAGGCTGCAATGCGAACTTGATACCTCAAAGGCGGTGGGACCAGACAACATCTCTCCGTGCGTCCTTAGAGAGGGAGCAGAGATGCTGTGTGTGCCACTAACAAAAATCTTCAACACATTCATTGAAAATGGGCAACTACCTGAGGTATGGAAGACGGCAAATGTAGTCCCAGTTTTTAAGAAAGGAGACAGACACGAGGCATTAAACTACAGACCTGTGTCACTGACGTGTATAGTATGCAAAGTCATGGGGAAGATCATCAGGAGGAGAGTGGTGGAGCACCTAGAAAGACACAAGCTTATAAACGACAACCAGCACTGTTTCAGGGAAGGAATATCCTGTATCACAAACCTACTGGAGTTTTATGACAAGGTAACAGAAGTAAGACACGAGAGAGAGGGGTGGATAGACTGCATTTTCTTGGACTGCAAGAAGGCCTTCGACACAGTTCCTCACAAGAGGATAATGCAAAAGCTATAGGATCAGGCACGCATAACAGGAAAGGAACTGAAAGGGATCAGAGAATATCTGACAGGGAGGCAACAATGAGTCATGGTACGTGACGAGGTGTCAGAGTGAGCTCCTGTGACGAGTGGGGTTCCACAAGGGTCAGTCCTAGGATCTGTGCTGTTTTTGGTATATGTGAATGTCATAACGGAAGGGATAGACTCAGAAGTGTCCCTGTTTGCAGATGATGTGAAGTTAATGAGAAAAATTAAATCGGTCGAGGATCAGGCAGGACTACAACGAGACCTGGTCCAGCAACTTTCTCCTTGAATTTAACCCTGCCAAATGCAAAGCCATGAAGATCGGGAAGGGCAAAGAAGACCGCAGACAGTATAATCTAGGTGGCCAAAGACTGCAAACCTCACTCAAGGAAAAAGATATTGGGGTGCGTATAATACCGAGCACATCTCCTAAGGCGCATCACCAGTTTGGAATCCACACCTGGTCAAGCACGTCAAGAAATTAGAGAAAGTGCAAAGGTTTGCAACAAGACTAGTCCCAGAGCTAAGGGGATTGTCCTATGAAGCAAGATTAAGGGAAATCGGCCTGACGACACTGGAGGACAGGAGGATCAGGGAAGACATGATAACGACATATAAAATACTGCGAGGAATTGACAAGGTGGACAAAGACAGGATGTTCCAGACATGGGACACAGAAACAAGGGGTCACAATTGGAAGTTGAAGACTCCTATGAGTCAAAGGGATGTTATTAAGTATTTCTTCAGTCAGAATTGTCAGGAAGTAGAATAGCCTAGAAAGTAAAGTAGTGGAGGCAGGACCCATACATAGTTTTAAGACGAGGTTTGATAAAGGTCATGGAGCAGGGAGAGAGAGGACCTAGTTGCAATCAGTGAAGAGGCGGGGCCAGGAGCTATGAATCAGCACCTGCAACCACAAATAGGCGAGTACACACACACAAACACACAAACACACAGACAGAAACACACACACACACACACAAACACACAAACAAATACACACAAAGACAGGTAAAGAATGGTGGAGCACCTCGAGCTGAACAGGATAATAAACACCAGACAGCACGGATTCCGGGAAGGCAAATCCTGTGTAACAAACCTCCTAGAGTTCTATGATAAAGTAACAGAGGTAAGGCAAGAGAGAGAAGGGTGGGTTGATTGCATTTTCCTGGACTGCAGGAAGGCCTTCGACACAGTTCCTCACATGAGATTAGTAAAGAAGTTGGAAGAACAAGCATGTATAACAGGAAGGGCACTGGAATGGATCAGGGAATACCTCACAGGGAGGCAACAACGGGTCATGGTGCGTGATGAGGTATCACAGTGGGCGCCTGTGACGAGCGGCGTACCGCAGGGGTCAGTCCTAGGACCAGTGTTATTCTTGGTATATGTAAACGACATGACGGATGGGATAGACTCAGAAGTGTCTCTGTTCGCAGATGATGTGAAATTAATGAGGAGAATCACATCGGAAGAGGACCAAGCAGGACTTCAAACAGACCTGGACAAGCTTGACATCTGGTCTAGCAACTGGCTTCTCGAATTCAATCCCACCAAATGCAAAGTCATGAAGATCGGAGAAGGACAAAGAAGACCGCTGACAGAGTACAGGCTAGGTGGACAAGGGCTACAAACCTCGGCAAAGGAGAAAGATCTTGGGGTGAGTATAACGCCAAGTACGTCTCCGGAGGCACACATCAACCAGATAACTGCGGCAGCATATGGGCGACTGGCAAACCTAAGATTAGCGTTCCGTTACCTAAACAAGGAATCGTTCAAGACACTGTACACCGTGTACGTCAGGCCCATACTAGAATATGCAGCACCAGTCTGGAACCCACACCTGGTCAAGCACGTAAAGAAACTAGAGAAAGTGCAAAGGTTTGCGACAAGGCTAGTTCCACAACTCAGGGTCTGTCCTATGAAGAAAGGTTGAGGGAAATAGGACTAACAACACTGGAGGAAAGAAGGGTCAGAGGAGACATGATAACGACATACAAAATACTGCGGGGAATCGACAAGGTAGACAGGGACAGGAAGTTCCAGAGAGGGAACACAGAAACAAGGGGACACAACTGGAAGCTGAAGACTCAGATGAGTCAAAGGGATGTTAGGAAGCATTTCTTCAGCCACAGAGTAGTCAGGAAGTGGAATAGTCTAGAGAAAGATATAGTGGAGGCAGGAACCATACATAGTTTTAAGACGAGGTATGATAAAGCTCATGGAGCAGGGAGAGCAGAGACCCAGTAGCGGACAGCGAAGAGGCGGGGCCAGGAGCTGAGTCTCGACCCCTGCAACCACAATTAGGTGAGTACAATTAGGTTAGTACACACATGCAAACACACACAGTCACACCAGGAAAGACCCCACACTGTCCTCACTAACCCTTTGTGTTCAGCATAAATTAATGGGTATTCTAAGTTTATTTCCGCCTTCTTATTGAGTGCTAAATCATGCAGTGCTTGACGCCAGTAAGTTTTCCGCAAGTGAGTTGGTCCAGCGCAAACACTGTACTCGCCCTCTTTCCCTCCCCAAAAAACCTGATTCAGACGGCAGGGAGACAACAGCAGCAACATGAAGCACTCACATCGAAACAAAGACACTTGTTACAGAAGAAGCTTTCATTGGAACAATGTTTTATCCCCCTCTGCGTATAGCTTCTTCGAGACGATTTAGGAAGCTCTACACAGCTACATGGTGTCTGAGTCAGTGCTTGTTCCGTCTACATTACTGAGAGTTCTCAAGTAGGTTCAGGTTAATTTTTATCGAATAAATTCTGAAGCTTGAGACCCAATGAAAGCAAAGTAGAAACTTAGAATACTTCAAAAACATCAATAAATTCCCATGAAGTGTGAGAGAGGAGCTTGAGTGAGTGGTACAAGTGAAGAGCTTGAGTAAGAAGGATGAATGAAGAGATAAATTAAGAAGTATTAAAGAAAAGCTTCAGTGAGAAGCGTAACTGAAGAACTACAGTGAGGTTAAGCTTGAATGATGTAAGAGATTATATGAAAGAAGAAGTTGATTGAGAGAAGGTAAGTGTGAAAAGAGCTTGTGTCTGTTTTAGAGAATAGTTAGTGTTAGAGAAGGGTTTCAGTGAAAGAAGAGATCCAGTTGTGTTAAAGAACACTTTCAGTGAGAGAAGAGCTTCACCTTGTTCATGTGTCTCATCTCTGAAACATTATGTGCCTGTTCACTGTGTCAGTTTCTCAGTATTTTATACGTCGTTATCATGTCCACCTTATTCCTCCTGTCACCTAGTGTCGTCATATTTAGTTCCTTTAACCTCTCCTCTTAGGACATGCGCCTTAGCCCTTTCTCTGATTTCTTGATGTACCAGATCAGATGTGGGCTCCATATTGGTGCTGCATACTCCAACATGAGCCTGATGTAACGGATAACAGTGTCATGAATGACTTTTTACTTAGATGTCGAAACGCTATTGTCAGGTTTGCCAGGCGCCCATATGCTGCATCAGTTATTTGGTTGATGTGCGCCTCAGAGAATGTGCTCGGTATGAAGCTCACACCCAAGATCCTTTTTGTTGAGTGAGGTTTGTAGCCTTTGACCCCCGAGCGGGTACTCCATTTCCGGTCTTCTTTGTCCTTCCCCAAGATTCACGACTTTGCACTTGGTGGGGGTTAAACTCCAGGAGCCATAAATTAGACCAGGTTTGCAGCTTAATCAGATTCCTTTTTAGTCTTACCTGATCCTCGTCCACTTAAATTCTCAGCATTAGCTTCACGTCGTCTCCAAACAGGAACACCACTAAATCTATCTTTTTTGACACGTCATTCACATATACCAGAAACAGCACCGCCCTAAAACTGACCCTTGTGGAACTCCACTCGACATATGAGATCACACCGTCACCTAATCACGTACCATCACTCCTTGCTTCCTTCCTGTCAGGTGCTTCCTGATCGAGTGCAGTGGTTTTTCTTCTATACCTTCCTTCTCCGCTAACTTTTGCACCAATCTCTTGTGTGGGACTGTGTCGAAAGCCTTCCTATAGTCAAAAAAATGCAGTCTACCCCCCGCTCTCTATTGTCTTACTTCTGTTACTTTGTTGTAGAACTCGAATATGTTTGTGACACAGGATTTCCCTTCCCTGAAACCTTGCTGATTGTCATGTATGAGCCCATCCTTTCTAGATGCTCCACCACTCTTCTCCTGATAATCTTCTCCATGATTTTGCATACTATACATGTCAGTGACACTGTCCTGTAGTTTAATGCTGCCTGTCTGTCTCCTTTCTTAAAACTTGGGACTACATTTGCTGTCGTCCATACCTCAGGTGTGGAAGATTTGTTAAAGATTGTTGTTAGCTGCACCCACAGTTCCTTTGCTCCCTATCTCAGAACACAAGAAGAGATGTTATCTGGGCCCAAAGCATTCGAAGTGTCTAGTCTGTATAGCAGTTTCTTCACCACCTCCTCGGTTGTGTGCAGTGTGTCCAGCATTTGTTGGTGTACCCTACCACCTCGGTTTCCTGGAAGCCTTTTTGTCTCCACTGAGAATACCTCCTGAATCTCGTGCTGAGTGTCTGTGTGTGTGTGTGTGTGTGTGTGTGTGTGTGTGTGTGTGCTGGCCCTGCCTCTTTAATGGTCACCGCTAGGTCCGCTCTCTCCCATCTTCAAGAGCCTTATCGTACCTATTCTTAAAATTATGTATGGATCCTGCCTCTAACACTTCACTCTCCAAATTGTTCCCCTTCCTAACCACTCTAAGGCTGAATAAATACTTCCTAACATCAATATTACTAATTTAAGTTTTCAGTTTTCAGCTGTGTCCTCGTTTTCCTGGTTCTCATTTCTCAAAATTTATGTCCAGATTCAACTTGTCGATTCCTCTCAGTATTTTGTAGGTTCTTATTATATTTCCCCTATCCCTCATGTCCTCCAGTGTGATTAGGATGAGTTTCCTTAACCTCACAGGATATACCCTTTAGCTCCATGACTAGTTTTGCTGCAAACGTTTGCACTTTTCTAATTTCTTGTCGTGCTTGACCAGGTGTGGGTTCCATACAGGTGCTGCAGATTTCAATACAGGCCTGACGTACGCGGTGTACGGTGTCGTGAATAACTCCTTACTTAGATGTCGAAACAGTGCTCTTAGGTTTGCCAGGCATCCATTTGCTGCAGCAGTTATTTGGTTGATGTGCGCTTCAGGAGATGTGTTAGGTATGATACTCGCCTCAAGGACCATCTCATTGAGTGAGGTTTGCAGCTATTGATCCCCAAGACTGTACTCCATCTGCGGTCTTCTTTGTGTGTGTGTGTGTGTGTGTGTGTGTGTGTGTGTGTGTGTGTGTGTGTGTGTGTGTGTGTGAATGTGTATTAGTTACCATTTTGTCCGAGACACATGTCGATTAGACACTAGGCCTGTTGGCCTGTTGTATATGCATGCGTGTATGTGTGTGTATGTGTGTATGAGTGTGTGTGTGTGTGTGTGTGTGTGTGTGTGTGTGTGTGTGTGTGTGTGTACTCACCTAGTTGTACTCACCTAGTTGTGGTTGCAGGGGTCGAGTCAAAGCTCCTGGCCCCGCCTCTTCACTGGCCGCTACTGGGTCACTCTCCCTGCGCCATGAGCTTTATCATACCTCTGCTTAAAGCTATGTATAGAGCCTGCCTCCACTACATCGCTTCCTAAACTATTCCACTTCCCGACAACTCTGTGACTGAAGAAATACTTCCTAACATCTCTGTGATTCATCTGAGTCTTCAACTTCCATCTGTGTCCCCTTGTTGTTGTGTCCCATCTCTGGAACATTCTGTCTCTGTCCACTTTGTCAATTCCTCTCAGTATCTTATATGTTGTTATCATGTCCCCCTATCTCTTCTGTCCTCCAGTGTCGTCAGGTCGATTTCCCTTAACTTCCCTCGTAGGACATACCCTTAGCTCCGGACTAGTCTTGTTGCAAACCTTTGCACTTTCTCGAGATTCTTCACATGCTTGGCTAGGTGTGGGTTCCAAACTGGTGCTGCATACTCCAGTATGGGCCTAACGTACACAGTGTACAGGGTCCTGAACGATTCTTTATTAAGATGTCGGAATGCTGTTCTTAGATTTGCTAGGCGCCCATATGCTGCAGCAGTTATTTGGTTGATGTGCGCCTCAGGAGATGTTCCTGGTGTTATACTCACCCCAAGATCTTTTCCTTGATTGAGGTTTGCAGTCTCTGGCCCCCTAGGCTGTACTCCGTCTGCGGTCTTCTTTGCCCTTCCCCAATCTTCATGACTTTGCACTTGGTGGGGTTGAACTCCAGGAGCCAGTTGCTGGACCAGGCTTGCAGCCTGTCCAGCCTGTGTGTGTGTGTGTGTGTGTGTGTGTACTCACCTAGTTGTACTCACATAGTTGTTTTTGCAGGGGTTGAGTCACAGCTCCTGGCCCCGCCTCTTCACTTGCTGCTACTCGGTCACTCTTCCCGCTCCATGAGCTTTATCATACCTCTTCTTAAAGCTATGTATGCATCCTGCCTCCACTACACCACTTCACAGACTATTCCACTTCCTGACAACTCTGTGACTGAAGAAATACTTCCTAACATCCCTGTAATTCATCTGAGTCTTCAACTTCCAACTGTGACCCCTTGTTGGTGTGTCCCAACTCTGAACATCCTGTGTGAGTGTACTCACCTATTTGTGGTTGCAGGGGTCGATACATTGCTCCTGGCCCCGCCTCTTCACTGATCGCTACTAGGTCCACTCTTTCCCTGCTCCATGAGTTTTATCATACATCGTCTTAAAACTATGTATGGTTCCTGCCTCCACTACATCATCCTGTCTCTGTCCACCTTGAAAATTCCTCGCAGTATTTTGTATGTTGTTATCATGTCTCCAATAACCCTCCTGTCCTACAGTGTCGTCAGGCTGATTTTCCTTAACTTTTCTTCGCAGAACTTTCCCTTAGGCCTGGAACTAACCTTGTTGCAAACCTTTGCACTTTCTCTAATTTCTTGACGTGCTTGACCAGGTGTGGGTTCCAAACTGGTGCTGCATACTTCAGTATGGGCCTGACGTACACGGTGTACAGAGTCTTGAACGATTCGTTAGTGAGGTACCGGAACGCTATTCTCAGGTTTGCCAGGCGCCCATATGCTGCAGCAGTTTTCAGGAGATGTGCTCCGTATTATACTCACCCCAAGATCCTGTCCTTGAGTAAGGTTTGCAGTCTTTGGCCACCTAGCATATACTCTGTCTGCGGTCTTCTTTGCCTTTCCCCGATCTTCATGATTTTGCATTTGGCGGGGTTAAATTCGAGGACCCATTTGCTGGACCAAGCTTCCAGCCTGTCCAGGTCTCTTTGTAGTCCTGTCTGATCCTCATCCAATTTAATTCTTCTCATTAACTTTACATCATCTGCAAACTGGGACACTTCTGAGTCTATCCCTTCCGTTATGTCATTCACATATACCAAAAATAGCACTGGTCCTAGGTCTGACCCCTGTGGAACCCCGCTCATCACGTGCGCCTACTCTGACACCTCGTCACGCACCATGACTCGTTGTTGCCTCTCTGCCAGGTATCCTCTGATCTATTGCCTTGCCCTTCCTGTTATGCTTGCCTTATCTTCTAGCTTTTGCACTAATCTCTTGTGAGGAACTGTGTCATAGATGATCTTGCAGTCCACGAAAATGCAATCTACCCACCCTCACATGTCCTACTTCCGTTACCTTGTCATAAAACTCTAGTAGGTTCGTGAAACAAAATTTTCCTTCCCTGAATCCGTGCTGGTTGTTGTTTTTAAGTTTGTTCCGTTCTAGGTGCTCCACCATTCTCCTCCTGATAACCTTCTCCATGATTTGCCCTCTACACACGTCAGTGACACTGGTCTGTAGTTTAGTGCCCCGTGTCTGTCTCCTTTCTTAAAAATGGGGACTACGTTTGCCGTCTTCCATTCCTCAGGTAGTTGCCCTGTTTCAATTGATGTGATGAAAATTGTAGTTAGTGGCACACAGTGTGTGTGTGTGTGTATGTGTACTCACCTAATTGTGGTTGCAGGGGTCGATACTTAGCTCCTGGCCCCGTCTCTTAACTGAACGCTACTAGGTCCTCTTTCTTCCTGCTCCATGAGCCTTATCATACCTCATCTTAAAGCTATGTATGGGTCCTGCCTCCACTACATCACTTGCTAGACTATTCCACTTCTTGACAAGTCTATGACTGAAGAAATACTTCCTAACATCCCTTTGACTCGTCTGAGTCTTCAACTTCCAATTGTGACCCCTTGTTTCTGTGTCCCCTCTCTGGAACATCCTGTCTCTATCCACCTTGTTTATTCCCCGCAGTATTTTGTATGTCGTTATCATGTCTCCCCTAACCCTCCTGTCCTCCAGTGTTGTCAGGCCGATTTCCCTTAACCTTTCTTCGTAGGACATTCCCCTTAGCTCTGGAACTAGCCTTTGCACTTTCTGTGTATGTGTGTGTGTGTGTGTGTGTGTGTGTGTGTGTGTGTGTGTGTATGTGTGTGTGTGTGTGTTTTGTGTGTGGTGTGTATGTGTGGTGTGTGGTGTGTGCGTGGTGTGTTTGTGGTGTGTGTGGGTCCACCTTATCTATTCCACGCAGTATTTTGTGTGTGTGTGTGGGGGGGAGGGGTTGTCTATCTCTCACGTCCAGGGTCACCGTGATGACAAACACAAACACGCAACACACACACAAGCGCAAGTTCACTCGCTGCAACACAACGATTACGACTGCAGGGGATGATTGGACAGTTTTCTTGTAAATTTCCCGGCTAGGCCATCCGACGAGTGGTTAAATATTGCGGCAGTGACTCTACCTTGAGGAAACACACTGGCTGGACCACAATGACGAGCCAACACTGGTGTTGGTCCAGCACAAGGTTCATTTGCTGATGATGTTGGAGAGAGAGAGAGAGAGAGAGAGAGAGAGAGAGAGAGAGAGAGAGAGAGAGAGAGAGAGAGAGAGAGAGAGAGAGAGAGAGAGACAGACAGACAGACAGACAGAGAGACAGACAGAGACAGAACATGGGAGTACTTGGGAAAGACAGATATCAGAGGACTTAGAAATACAGGCCGAGGCTAACCGCCGGGAGCTGTCTACTTCTGTCTACAACAGATTAAACACTTTATGGTTTATTTAGACGTTTGAGGAAAGGATAGTGAAGCAAAAGGCTCTCTCCTTACTTTCGACTCCCTCCCACCACTTCCAGTCTGAAACCTGATATACCAAAAGTGTTGAACCTCATTACAGAGGCTAGTGACAGCTCTGAATACTTACAAACCTGTAAGTGGTACAGCTTCAATTGTTCAAAAAAGCTCCTCCTAATTTGACGACGACGGAGAATGAAATACAAATGTGAAAAAGTGTGTAATTTTTATTTCCGTTAAATTAAATAAATTTCAGTTTGCCTCTTGGGAACAGCTTCAGTATTTAATGACTGATGATTGTTACGGCCGGGAAATACCCATTAAGTTTTGTTTGTGTGCGGAAAATTTGTCAGTATAGTATAATATCAATAATAACTTGAAATCATTGGAATCCATGCCGTTACTGGAGAATGCTTCTTCTGATCGGCTTCAAATTTTGACCACTGATGTGGTTTCTTAAATGCAAGATTCCGTGTTGTCATTGGGTGGCATAAATCCCGGTTCCCCAATTTCATTGAATAAGTAGCGATATTTATTTATATTCAATAACTAAAGAATGCTTCTTCTGATCGGCTTCAGACTATCAATAACGATGCAATCTTCAAGAAGCATTATACCCTTTAAGGGTTTAGTCTGAGTAGGTGCGTATTTAAAATTTTACTGAAATCTATAAGAAATTTGAAATTGTTTGAATCAGTTCAGTTACTGAAGAATGACTTTACGGATCAGCTTTAAATTTTTACCATTAGTGATAATTATTAAAAGAAAGATTTTCACTCGTTTTGAACTGTGTAAATTTCATTTTGCCAATTTTATTAAATATTTTTCTCTAGTCAAAACTAGAGAATACCTCTTCTGATTGGCTTCAAACCTTAAATGAGACGTGTCCTAATAAAAAGTATTTTTGTGTTGATTCTTGGTTATGCAGATGCTAATTTATAATTTATTAAGCAGTTTTAGCAAATTGGATTTTCCTAAAAAATTAAAATATTTTTTCTCAAAGGAATATAGAGAATTTGAAATAGATTATAAATATGTATAAGAAAAGAATACCGAAAAATAGCATTTTTAGGTTTTCTAAATTTAATGAGGATGGACTCTCCTATTTTTAGAATATTAGTTTCTGAGATGACAAGAGAACGAATGTCTTTTTCAGCTTAACATCGAAGGTAGCGTTAATAAATGGAAGGTTAAAATTAGATGTGGGCTGTGAACATCTTAATTTTAAATTTTCGTTCAAGGAATTGTGACATTAATTTCCACCTGACTTGTTAATGCTTTTCTGGTACTGGCGATGTTGAAAAATGGGGTACTTTCCTCGGGTCGTGCAGTGATGGGGTACTTTCCTCGGGTCGTGCAGTGATGGGGTACTTTCCTCGGGTCGTGCAGTGATGGGGTACTTTCCTCGGGTCGTGCAGTGATGGGGTATTCCCGGTCGTGCAGTGATGTGGTACTTTCCTCGGGTCGTGCAGTGATGTGGTACTTTCCTCGGGTCGTGCAGTGATGGGGTACTTTCCTCGGGTCGTGCAGTGATGGGTACTTTCCTCGGTCGTGCAGTGATGGGGTACTTTCCTCGGGTTGTGCAGTGATGGGGTACTTTCCTCGGGTCGTGCAGTGATGTGATACTTTCCTCGGGTCGTGCAGTGATGGGGTACTTTCTCGGGTCGTGCAGTGATGGGTACTTTCCTCGGGTCGTGCAGTGATGGGGTACTTTCCTCGGGTCGTGCAGTGATGGGGTACTTTCCTCGGGTCGTGCAGTGATGGGTACTTTCCTCGGGTCGTGCAGTGATGGGGTACTTTCCTCGGGTCGTGCAGTGATGGGGTACTTTCCTCGGGTCGTGCAGTGATGGGGTACTTTCCTCGGGTCGTGCAGTGATGGGGTACTTTCCTCGGTCGTGCAGTGATGGGTACTTTCCTCGGGTCGTGCAGTGATGGGGTACTTTCCTCGGGTCGTGCAGTGATGGGGTACTTTCTCGGGTCTTGCAGTGATGGGTACTTTCCTCGGGTCTGCAGTGAGGGGTACTTTCCTCGGTCGTGCAGTGATGTGGTACTTTCCTCGGTCGTGCAGTGATGGGTACTTTCCTCGGTTGTCAGTGATGGGGTATTTCCTCGGTCGTGCAGTGATGGGGTACTTTCCTCGGTCGTGCAGTGATGGTACTTTCTCGGGTCGTCAGTGATGGGTACTTTCCTCGGGTCGTGCAGTGATGGGTACTTTCTCGGGTCGTGCAGTGATGTGTACTTTCCTCGGGTCGTGCAGTGATGGGGTACTTTCCTCGGGTCGTGCAGTGATGTGGTACTTTCCTCGGGTCGTGCAGTGATGGGGACTTTCCTCGGGTCGTGCAGTGATGGGGTACTTTCCTCGGGTCGTGCAGTGATGGGGTACTTTCCTCGGGTTGTGCAGTGATGGGTACTTTCCTCGGTCGTGCAGTGATGGGGTACTTTCCTCGGGTCTTGCAGTGATGGGGTACTTTCCTCGGGTCGTGCAGTGATGGGGTACTTTCCTCGGGTCGTGCAGTGATGGGGTACTTTCCTCGGGTTGTGCAGTGATGGGGTACTTTCCTCGGGTTGTGCAGTGATGGGGTACTTTCCTCGGGTCGTGCAGTGATGGGGTACTTTCCTCGGGTTGTGCAGTGATGGGGTACTTTCCTCGGGTCGTGCAGTGATGGGGTACTTTCCTCGGGTCATGCAGTGATGGGGTACTTTCCTCGGGTCGTGCAGTGATGGGGTACTTTCCTCGGGTTGTGCAGTGATGGGGTACTTTCCTCGGGTCGTGCAGTGATGGGGTACTTTCCTCGGGTTGTGCAGTGATTGATAAACACGTAGTGTGTAGATCTGGAAGTACATGGAAGACATGGGCTACAGTTATCTCTTCATATTAGTCCTGCTTTTATTAAAGCAGCCCGTGCTACTCCTCTGTCACTTACACAGATGTACGTACCAGTGGTACTGTCTGCAGTTACCTTTAGTGATACATGTTGATAATGTAGTGCGCATTAATGCTACGACTGTTTCAACTTCTACTGGTCTTATTATTTACTAAGTTCGCTGATTGTCAACAGATCTTCCTGATGCAGCTGCTGAACAAACATAAGAAATCAGTTGGTTTCAGTTTGTTCTAATACAGTATCCAGCTAAATCCTTTAATTGCGAAGTGCTTGCCACTTCAGTGAGTAATTTGTTTATATCTGCCATAATTCTATTTGTCAAACAAAACTTTTCATATATTTGTGTTGTGACTCCTGCCTTTAAATTTCATTCCATTGTTTTGAGTTATTGACTTATTTTGCACTTCGGATGGTTTTTCGTGCTTGAGTGCATTAAAACCATTCAGTACCACATCTCATCTGCGACTGCTTGACAGAGTAGAGAACAGAGCAAGACGTCTCATCTCTCGCCAGGACCCATCCTGGATAGATCCGCCATTTCAGCAGAGCCTTCAACACAGGAGGGATGTGGGCGGCCTTACTATGTACAAGGCCAACATTGTAAAAGTACCACACTTGGCTCCACTTCGAGGACAGCGAGAAGCAAGCTTCTATACCACAAGACGGGCAAGCAACTTCACTCTGGTTGTACCCTTCTCCAGAACATCACTTCATCTGAGATCATTTATTCCCAGGATGACTCGAGTCTGGAACACATTCGTACAGCATTATGATGTCAACGAGATAAAGTCAGTTGATCAAATGAAAATGCTGACCCACAGATGGCTCCAACTTCATCCTGTCCCCTGTGAGCTGTTTCAAATGAGCTGATGTAGGTAAGAGTTCTTAGTTTGTCAATTAAGTTAGGAACCCTTGACTTGTAAATAGCTTGTCAATAAAGCTAGCGATCCTTAACCTAACCTTGTCAAACCCTGTGTAAAAAAAAAAGAGAGAGAGAGAGAGAGAGAGAGAGAGAGAGAGAGAGAGAGAGAGAGAGAGAGAGAGAGAGAGAGAGAGGTAAGTATGAGAGTTCAGTTGGGTTACAGTTCTTGCCTCTGACGGAATGTAATACAGTATTACCTCCGCATGAGTTGAAGATTGAGACACTTATGCAACATATGGGAATCTTTATTGAGGAAACGTTTCGCCACACAGTGGCTTCATCAGTCCAATACAAAGAAGAACGGTGTAAAAAGAGGAGGAGTCTGAGGTAATGAGTCCCTCAGCCTGAAGTCGATGTGTTGAGTCCATGGACTCATCATCTTGTCGATTTTCTATACCATTTATTACGCATTACCTCCGAATCTTTCCTATTAGAGCACCGGGCCGTCAATTTATCGTCCCTTCTGTTTATATAAATATATATATATATATATATATATATATATATATATATATATATATATTTATATAAATATATACATATATATATATATATATATAATATATATATATAATAAGCTGGATTATCCGAATAGACCGAACTCCCTTAAAAACTGGACTTTTCCAAAAAACATTTCTTACAGATTGGTAGACATGTATTTCCATTGATAACAAGATAAAATGGTTTATTTTTTGGACCAAACCTAACTTAGAAACCTCACCTAACCTAACTTAAACTAGCGCAATATTTTAGCTAAATTCTCCTATGTATAGCATAGTTCAGCTTAAAATATATTTAATATTGTTTCAAATCAACGATTCATCATTCTGAACAGTCTGGCAGTTTGGCCCATTCATCAACTACAATAATGCTAAAGCAATGTTTACATACACTCCGCTGATAATCTGTGATCACTAATGATGGACTCAAGCCAAGGAGAGGTGATGGGTGGTGTGCGGTGCAGAGCCACCTCTGACTCACACTGGTCAACCCAGTTTCACCGATACAAGGCAGACTTGTCTTATGGCGAAAGCCCAACGAAAATACAAAGCGGGAAAAACAGTTGCAATGAAGAAAGGAAGCACCTGAACCTGCGTACGACGTAACATGTAGCTGAGTGAAAGTGGCGATATCAACCTGGCTACTCACGAGTTGCCAGCTAGCATCATCGATATCAACCTGGCTACTCACGAGTTGCCAGCTAGCATCATCGATATCAACCTGGCTACTCACTAGTTGCCAGCTAGCATCATCGATATCAGCCTGGCTACTCACTAGTTGCCAGCTAGCATCATCGATATCAACCTGGCTACTCACTAGTTGCCAGCTAGCATCATCGATATCAACCTGGCTACTCACGAGTTGCCAGCTAGCATCATTGATATCAACCTGGCTACTCACTAGTTGCCAGCTAGCATCATCGATATCAGTGCTGATGAACTTATGGTGTGTGGCACATGTGTTATTATTATTGTTCACACAGAGGCATTGAATTTAACTTTACGGAGGCTAAACATTATTGCATTAAAGTCTTGTCAATAAGGCGAACTTGCCGTGGAAGATTTTCTTATCAACGACTCTTCATGGGCTGGAACTGAACGAATTTCCCAAAGAATATTTATATTTAGTATTATTACTCATGTTTAAACGGATGACAGTAAAACTTTCCGTGCCTGAACTTTCTTTTTTTTTTTACGTCATCTTTCTGAAACCTCAGCAAACAGCCTCAAAACTCTGGATGCTCATAAAAGAAACACTATGCGACGTAAACCACTATTGGTAAACTACTTTTAGCTCTATGCAGATCTTTAAATCAACACAAAAAGCTTTCATTACCGCAAGAGTATATGTTAAACTTAATTTACAAGGCAGAAAACAATGCTCCTTGAAGGTTCCATCTTCAATGCACTTCACCTCAACTGATGTTCCATGATAACGCCTCAGTTCTCGTCACCCTCTTCCTGAATATTCTTATGTCGCCATGTTCCTTGTATTAACTTAATTAAGCTCTACTTAGAGCAAATGGTGATCTACGAGTAGAGTTTGTTCTACAGTGTCTTAATTTTTTTTTTTATTTTATTAAAAACTTCACGTACAATACAACTGAACAATAATATGCCATAAACATTAACGGCAAAACCCAAAATCCAGACTACCCATCAACATACAAACATGAATATATATTATATCATAACCCCTGCCCCTCCTACCACAACCAAATCCCCACCTGATCCCTGACACAAAAATTTTCATATCAAAACTACCAATTCCCACACAAGAGTGTTTGCACTTTAATACACTACCCATGTTTAACATGGAACATGATATTTACAAAAACTATACATTACTACCTACTATGCTCTTAGTGTACAATTAAACATAACTTTATTATGTCATGAAATATATTTATACAAAACCATTTGTCACCACCTAAAGCCATTCATTATACACATAAGTATGAAAACCCCCCACTGTCACAAACCTACCACATAAACATACATACAGAACCAGAGTACGCACTGTTCCTATGCAAAAAAGTGAATGACATATACGTAAAAGGGCAAAAGTAATACTCCATATTATTACAAAGAAATCAACCATTGGCTTCCAAAACATGTACTACCAACAAGGTAATACACCAGTACTTTCATCATAACTAGTTCTGCTATAACACCATCCATACACAATAAACATCCAAGGACGATGAACATATCCTTGTCCTGTATTAAAAGGGTACTATAAGACACCATACTTTAAACAATGAAGTACATAATTATAATTACATAACAAAAACCAGGCCTTGGCCTTATACAGTGCTAGAAAAGTATATGATTCAATCATGTCTTTAATACACTTTCTCTTGTCTAACAGGCATACCACCCATAAGGAGTGTCCAAAACCACTCCTACCAAACGCCGCCGCAACGGAAGGTCTATCCCAGACGTTTTCCCCATCCTGAGCCCCTTCACGGCCTCCCACACCTCCTCCTCTGTTATGTCACCTTCTAGCTCCTTCCTTTCCTCGCCACTCACCCTCTCAACAATACTTCCCAGGATCCCCCCTTCCTCCCTATTAACCTCCACAGCCCCCTCAATTTTTTTCCCAAACCATACATCCCCGTACCCTCCTATTGCTTCAGTTGTCTTTAAAACCATCCCCTCTTCAACCCCCCCATTTCCTCATCTACCTCGATCGCACCTATCGTCATTACCTCCCTCCTTCTTCTAAAATGTCTCAGTACCACCTCCGACACTCTATCACCCCATAGTACCTCATCCATGCCACTCCTCAACCTCAACGCTTGGAACCTATCGTTTTGTATGTCTCTCAAAGCCATCCTCACCCCGTCCCTTTCCTCATCCCTAACCCCCCCCTACTCCTCCATTACCCTTTAATAAACCCTCCTGTCGCGTGGGTCTTGGGAGAGATAATAGGAGGTCAAAGATACTCCTTGTTGGATGGTTCGGTATATTTACAGTAATGAAGGAGAGTCCAGCCACACCGTCTGTCTCTTGTAGGTCTACGCTAGTGAGGCAGTCCCATGTGAGGCTGTGCACATCCTGAGCCTCTGACGTCAGCAGGTACCGTGACGTCACACGCAAAGGACCAGCTGTATAAGTGGGAACAGTGTACATATGATACTTATACGACACTCAAGTACCGCTGATACCCATACCTATAACTTGCATCCTCTCTACCACAGTCACAAAAATTCTAATAGCAGGCTTCCCTATCATTCCACCACTTTGCAATCTCCACTATTCCCTACCCTCCCATATCCTCTCCACCATCCTCAAATCCACCTCTCCCCAACCTGCTCAACAACTAACATTCAACTTCCAATAACTCCATATACCCTCACCCCCTCCCATCCTAATTGTGCTATCACAACCTTTGATCCGAGAATCCTACATCTACACCTCCACCTTCTCCACCATCACACCTTCGTTATAATTCTGTCCAACCGTGCTGCATGTACCCCTACTGAATGTATACTCCACCAATTCACCCCCATAACCTACTATATCAACAACCCCTACCGCACACAATACCTCCCTCAAAATTTTTAATACTTGCGTTGAACCCCGAGGCTCCACATCCTTTACTCTTATAACACTATTCCAGTTTCCACCAAGTATGGCCACTTGATGCAATCCCCGGAAGGCATAAATTAATTCTGATCTCAGAAAATCATCCTTCACCCTCATACTGGACACGGCCGGCATGTATACCCCAATAAAACATACCTGAACTACTCCCCACCTTCCATCCACCCTAACTACCCATCCCCTTCCCCACCTCCCATGACCCTAAATTAAAGGGACCACCCTCCCTTACTCCCACACCCACTCCCCCTTTTAAACAGTCCGATCATTCCCACAAATAACTTATAACCCTTCAATACCAAATCCTCACCACTCCTATAATTATGTTCTTGAAAAAAACACATCTATTCTTAGTCTACTTAGCGTGACCTCTACCCATTTTCTCTTAACCTCTTGTCGGAGGCCATTCATATTCATTGTGAGACACCTGAAATTAGTGGCATCGGCTTCCCTTCCGTTGCGGCTGCGTTCCATCACTTTTCCCATTTCTCACTGTCTGCAATCCACCCCGTTTCTTAACTACAGTTGCCGGTGAAACACTGATACTACTTCGTTCCTTAACCCCTCCCCCCTTTCCCTTCACTACTTCCGTCCATGCCATCTTCCCCAGGCGCTGCCCCGGAGTGATGACGTCATTTTCAGCCTCTTCCCGCGATCTCATCCTGGATTCACATTTATCCATCTCCACCTCCACCTCCTCACACTGATGGTGTACCTCCACCTCCACCTGCACCTCATGTGCTTCCTCACCATCACTCTTGGTTTGCTCCATAGACCGTGGCACCCTGTCCTTCTGGCTTTCAACCTCCTCAATGTTCACTAAATCCAATACCTCACCTCCAATAATTTCACCCAAATCCTTCAAAATATACTCCTCCATACTATCACTTTTTCCACTCTCCTGTTCCCTCTCATGACCCTGCACAGAAATCCTGTCCTCGTTGTCATGCATCCGATGTCGTTCCTTCTCTTCTTCCTTATCGACTTCCTCACTCCATTGGGACCCCACCTGTCCCATTTCCTGCTCTCTACATTCCTCACTGTCATCGCCATCCATCCTCCTCTGCTCATTTCCATCGAGTTGCTCTGTGTCCTTATCTCCTCTCCGCCCAACATCTCGCCGTCACACACAATCCGCTGCAAAATGGCCAGGCTGCCTACATAGTCTGCATGTCTTCACTTCTCCCTGGTAATGCACGTAAACCTGTGTACGAAAGCATTCCATCAATACAAACAATGGTATAGGTTTCCTCAAACTCATTTTAATGGAGTATGAACCCTCCAATAATCCTGCATATGGCCCCTGCGCCCATTTTCCTATGTTCACAGCAAGAATCACCCCATAATCCTTAAAGGCATCACGTATGTCCTCAGGGCACGCCTCAAACGGCACATTATGGACCTTGACCCACCTGTAGGATGCCGATACATCCCGCAGACAAACCTCAACACCCATGTTGACTATCATCTTGCGGTCCTGGTAACCATCCACCACTCACTGGTACGCCTCCGTACTGGCAAATTTGACGAAGATACGCCGTGCTCCATTCATTGATACACCTTATAAATCCTCGTACGACACGCCATAGGTATCACGGAGAATGGCCGTCAATAGCACATCTGCATTGGCCGGTAGAATAGCTCCCTGCACTAGCTCAACACCAACAGTGTTGACTCGCCGTCTGTAGGTAGCAGCCATCTTGGATGAAAACCAAGTTGCCCAAAGCGACCGCTAGGGTAGAATCAATACGTCCACACACCACCAGTGCTGGACGCGGAAAGACAAATTAGAGTTTAAATTATTTATGTCATCCGCACAAGATAAACTTGTGTCCTGGGAAGTCGCATAACAATAGGTAAGGTGATTTTCAAGGCTTGTTCTGACTGCTAACTACTCTTAAACTGTTGTTATCACTTCACTAGAATACAGTTCTGCTTACTTCTAACTACATGAGCATCAAGATCACACTTTCTGTTATGATCTTGACTGTTAAACAGCTTTGTTCAAAATGTATAAAAAATCGCAAAGGGATATTTAACAGAAAACTGTAACACTATTAGATACGCAGGAAGGGAAAACCTGGCTTGAGGTGGAGCTCTTGACACAAGGAATTAAACTGACCCTCAACTTCCTTAATGTGAACTTGGATGCCTCCCATTTCCCCAGGCATTGTTTGACCCCTACGATTTTGCACTCGCTATTACTGTAATAATAATAATGAAAATAATGCCTAGGAAAGCAGTTTGTCTCACGCTGCAGCCTATCTTCCCAATCAACTTCAGTATTTTACTGTAACTTTGACAGCTGAACGTGTAACTGTGATACAGGTACATTGTAGATATAACAGGTTAAATAAAATGTAATTAGTTATGTTTATTGAAAAAATAAATAAAAATGTCATGTTAAGCGCTAAACCCACGTAGATTATTAAGCTCAAGGTATGATGGAGGCTCGATCCTATTTATACTCACCTAGTTGCTCGATACGGGAACAAAATGTATTTGTCCATGAGTACATGAGTCTCAGTCAATGTGGAAGACCTTTGTATTATTACGCTAACTGGCTTTCTAGTACGTTATGATTGGTTAGTTTTGTTAATTTATGACAATCTAACTTAACCTAACCAAAACTAATTTAACCCCAAACCTAAACTAACTAAGCCTAACCTATTTAATTTAATCTAACCTAACCTAACATAACATTACATTGCCTAAATAAAATAAATAATGAAAAATGCTATCAAAATGGTGAATATCTTGTGTTCATTATATCAAAAGTGGTGACAATCATGTGGTCATTATATCACCATTTATGAGGACCTTTCACTTATTATATCAACACTATAGGCGACCTTGTGTCATTATATCAGCACGGATAACCTTGTGATCATTATATCACCTCTAATGACGACCTTGTAGTCATTATAGTAAAATTAGTGACGTCCTTGTGGTCATTATATCACCACTAATGACAGTCTTAATACAGTGTAAAAAAAAACAATAATGTGGAACCATCCATTAATTTTCCACTTAAGACGAGAGCAACTTACCACCATTCTCGAACGTTGTCTTAGACAAGCGAGAGATAAGCTGACCATCAAAGTATACAGAAAATCAATAAACAAGGATGACCTGTTACGCTATTACACACCACGGCATAACAGCGCACAAACTGCATGATAAAGGAATAACAGGAAAAGTTGGTAGATGGATCTATAACTTCCTGACAAACAGAACTCAAAGAGTAATAGTAAACAGAGTAAAGTCTGAGGCGGCTACGGTGAAAAGCTCTGTTCCACAAGGCACTGTACTCGCCCCATCCTGTTTCTTATCCTCATATCTGACATAGACAGAGATGTAAGCCATAGTTCCGTGTCTTCCTTTGCCATGACAGTGTCCTCCATCGAAGACACTGCAAGACTCCAAGCGGACATCAACCATATTGCAGAAAACAATATGAAGTTCAATGAAGAGAAATTTCAACTACTCAGGTATGGAAAACTTGAGGAAATTAAAACTGTATCAGGGTATACAACAAATTCTAAAGACACAATAGAGCGAAAAGCTAATGTAAAGTACCTGGAAGTAATAATGTCAGAGGATCTCACCTTCAAAGACCACAACAATGTATCTACCTCATCTGCTAGAAAAATGATACGATAAATAACGAGCACCTTCAAAACTAGGGACGCCAAGCCCATGATTCTCTTCAAATCGCTTGTTCTCTCTAGGCAAAATTGCTGACCTGGAGAATGTACAGAGAAATTTCACGGCACACATAAGTATGATAAAGCATCTAAATGACTGGGAGCGGTTGAAGTCCCTTGATTTGTATTCCCCTGAACGCAGGCGAGAAAGATACATGATAATATCCACTTGAAAAATCCTAGAGGTATTAGTATCAAACTTGCACACGAAATCACTCCCTACGAAAGCAAACGACTAGGAAGAAGATGCAACATTTATCCAATGAAAAGCAGGGGCGCGACGAGACAACACAATAAGTGTCAGGGACCCAAGACTGTTCAACTGCCTCCCAGCATACATAAGGAGAATTACCAATAGACCCCTGGCTGTCTTCAAGAAGGCGCTGGGCAGGCACCTAAAGTCAGTACCTGATCAGCTGGGCTGTGGTTCGTACGTCGGTTCACGTGTGGCGAGGAGTAACAGCCTGGTTGATCAGACCCTGATTAACCACGAGGCCTGGTCTCAGATCGGGCCGCGGGGGCGTTGACCCCCGAAACACTCTCCAGGTATATCATTACACAGTTATGACGAACGAACATTAACAACTGTGTATTATAATGTAGCAGAGCTTCACACAACATGGATCTGCCCTGGACAAATCTATGGTGTTCAGAGATAAAAATAGGAACGGAAGAAAATTCCTTGAATCGGTTCCCATTCATGTCACAGATACCATCTTTGACAAGAAAATAAGTTTCGTGTTGGAGGGACGCTCTAGCTCACATGATCCTCAGCACACTTCGCCCACCTCACTTGTCATCACAAGGGCTCTCAAGACTATATTATATACTATCCCTTGTGCTCTATAGACTTGAAAAAGATTGATCTCCAAGCGAAAAAGTTGTTTCGGTAAGTTTTACTGTTCTGCCATAATTTTTATCAGCTTGTCACTTTTATAACTCGATTTTTAGGTTGCTTTAGAATCTTACCAACAGAACATACATTTAACAATTGAAAAACAAAAATTAAAAGTGGTCTCGAACGTGTGGCTGCATGATGTCTGGGCAAGACTAAGCAACGTCTAAATCTACACACGTATCATACGAGATGTGAGGATGAGCTGAGCACGGGTATGACATCGGTTGATTAATCGCAGAGTAGCTCATCATATAACTATGATCCTCGTTAGGGCCCATTTTTACTGATAAAGTAAACAACATCACCACCATCTGTACCTCAATCCCTTTCCAATCCGTCAACACTTGATATGAAGGCATCATTAACACACACCTGCGGCTCTGTTTCACTAGCCTAGACCAGAGTTGTACTTGAGTATGTTAACCAGATACTTCACATTCACTCATAAGAATAGCATAAAATTGATTATGAAGGATACAATTAATGAACCACATTAATTTGATAGAAACTGATTGTATAAAGAGGATGCAGTCACCCCAAGCAAACCTTCAGAATGCACACGTAAATTTAACTTCAATACAATTGAACAAGATAGTACTGTATAATACACTGCTCTTCAAGGAGTTAGTTTCCTCCTTCATGTATGAACCCATAATAATCCCCCATTCTCCAGGCACTATATCTTCCCAATGGGTTTAGTGTCTCACAGTGAATAAATAATATACTCCTTAAACTTTTTGTAAGAGATTTCACTATAAAACGCCATTATTTAGCATGTCCAACAGAATGCTGGTGACCTATTGGGACAATGTATTTTTTATCCCATATTTCCCATAGTAGCATAGTAACAGTAGTGGTTTCCTTCTTAAAACATTCAATAAAATTTTTAGTTTGTTATTGAGGTTATAGATCAGACGGTACCTGCACCTGTTAGTAATTCCACCAACCTTCACCTAGTAACAGTTGACCAGGGTTGAAATTCTGAAGCCGATCAGATAAGGCGTTCTGAAATTATACACGAAAGCCATTGAGCAAGATAGTCGTAAACAAGAATACTGCAGCTTACAATGTGCCTGACACTGATATAAAGCTTTTAATTAAGGGTTCCATAAATTCGTGAAAATTAAAAACGCCATAAATATGCAATTTAAAAAAAAATCTTTTTGTAGTTCTGTTGTTTAAAATACTCTACGCTGCTAAGAAAACATTTGATTTTTTTTCATGAAAATCTAATGTGATAACAAAATGCTATGAAATTTGCAAATTGGCACCCATATACCTCTGCCAAGTGCCTGATCAACTAGGCTGAGCAGGTTATGTTGGCCAAACCCTTAACGATGGTTCGCTGGTTGGAGGGGAGCCTATGTGGGTGTGTTTAACATGCTCCAAATAAAGGTTACGTACTCTTTGCATGCAACACCCCCACCCCAAGAGGGCTCAGGACTAGGCTTCCACCTCAAATGGGTAGAGTGCCGCCATGGCACATTATAATAATGGACCGCTCATTAGATAAAGCTAAACTTTTCTCGAGACATAAAGTCCGACTTTAAACTTAAGAGTGAGACAGCAGACGGTAGGGCTAGCGTAGGTCCAAGGTACCTACGGTCGGTAGCAGGGCACCTCCCCACTAAAAAAAAAAAAACCCACTAGGGGAAAAAAAAGAGCTGGTTCCACCCAAAGTCCCTAACACATCCTAACTAAATGCAATGACTTCTAGACAACACATCAGCTAGCATATTATTTTTGCCAGCGATGTGTATAATTTTTACATTGTAGGGTTGCAACCTAATACTCCAACACATGAGTCTGGTATTTTTGTTTTTCATGTGTTGGATATACACCAGAGGGTTGTGGTCACTGTAGATGGTGACCACCTGTGAGGACTGGCCCACGTAGACATCAAAATGCTCTAATGTCAGTAGGAGAGCCAGGGCCTCGTTCTCTATAGTGGAGTAGGCCCTCTGGTGTGGTTTGTATTTGGCCGAAAAATATGCCACAGGCTGCAACCCATCATCCCCAGATTGCAGAAGCACTGCCCCCACCTCAGACTCACAAGCATCTGCCTGCAAAAATAAAGGTTTTGAAAAGTCTGGAGACAAAAGAATGGGTGAAGTACAAAGTAATCTCTTTGCTTTCATAAAAGCATCTTGACATTCTGGGGTCCAATTAAAGGGAACTTTGTGACTGGTAAGCGAGGTTAGAGGTGCAATAATATCTGCAAAATTTTTAAAGAATCTTCTATAAAACCCTACCATCCCTAGAAAACGTTGAAGGGATTTCCTGCCAGGGGAGACTGGATAGTTTTTAATGGCCAGATTTTTTGCAAATTTAGGGGCCACTTTGCCACTACCTACTGCATGGCCCAAAAAATTAATAGTAGATTGGCCAAAGGATGACTTTGATAAATTAACAGTTAAATGAAAACTCTGGAAGGTCTCAAAGAGAGCCTTAAGCCTAAACACATGTTGGTCCCAAGTGTCCGACAAAACAACTATATCATCTAGGTAAGTGGCCATGCCTTCAAGTCCTTTAATTGCCTGATGGATAAGTCTCTGGAATGATGCAGGAGAGTTTTTCATTCCGAAGGGGGTCACAGTATACTGATAATGACCTCCTGGAATAACGAAGGCAGAGATTTCCTTCGCCTTATCTGTTAAAGGTACTTGATAGTAACCTTTAAGGAGATCCAATTTGGATACAAAAGTAGCCTTACCCACAAAGTTGATTACATCATCTAGACGTGGCAGAGGATAGGCATCTGCAACTGTGACCTCATTCACCTTACGGAGCTGGGTGGTACGGTTACAGTTCATGTTCAGTTACATTACTGTTGCAGTATACACATGGCCCCAGTGACCATGACTTCCTTTTTCTCTGAATGTTCCTGAAGGGATATATGACAAGTGCTATAATAGGGGGCCATCCCCTTCTTTACTTCTTCCTGGGACATGTTATTAGGGATATTAGAATTTTTCCCAAATGGTTGGGGTTTAATTGGACAACTGGGCCTGATGTGGCCAGGCTTGCCACAGTTGTAACATACCATCTCAGCTTTGGCACCTCGTTGATTTTGTGGCTTACGCCACTCTGGATACTGCCGCTTCGAATCACCATGTTGAGTAGTTTGATGTCGCTCACCAGGTTGACCATGAGTGAAGTAACGCTGCTCACCAGGTGATTTAGTTGACTGCTGACGAGATTCACCTTCATCTTGACCTTTATTTCTCCACTCAGGAACTTTTCTTTGACGATCTCTGCTCATACCTGGCTGTTGAGGAAAGAGATAAGACCGCTCGGACAAGGAGCGGTTAGTTTCAAAAGTATCAGCCAACCTGGCTGCTTCCAATGCCGTAGGCAAGGAATGATCTTGCAGAAAGACTCGAACCTCTGGACTAACAGACTCCAGCAGGTTGTCCACCAAGATGAGCTGCTTCAAATTTTCAAAATCAGCGACACCACTTGCCTTGTACCACTTTGTAAAAGTCCTGGTCTGATGTCTTACAAAGTCAACGTAAGACTGACCCAGCTGCCTTCTGCCGAGTTTGAATTCTTTCCTATACTTGGCAGGAATACATTGATAAGCCCCAAGAACAGTGGTTTTCACAATGCGATAGTTTCCAAAGTCATCATTTCCCAGGATGGAAGTAAATTCTTGTGCCTTACCAAACAACGCAGTATGCACCAGTGACTGAGGGCCTTGAATCTGCACTCTCTAGAAAGGCGTAGAATTAGGGGGGATATGATTGAGGTGTATAAGTGGAAAACAGAAATTAATAAAGGGGATGTAAATATCGTGCTAAAAATATCTAGCATAGACAGGACTCGCAGCAATGGTTTTAAGCTGGAAAAAATCAGATTCAGGAAGGATATAGGAAAGCAATGGTTTGGTAATAGAGTTGTTGATGAGTGGAACAAACTCCCGAGTACCGTCATAGATGCTAAGAAGTTGTGTAGTTTTAAAAATAGGTTGGATAATTACATGAGTGGGTGTGGGTAGGTGTGAGTTGGACCTGACTAGCTTGTGTTACTTGGTCAGATGCTGTGCTCCTCCCTTAAGTGAATATGACTGACCTGACTAGGCTTAAGCCGGTGGAAGAATTGGACCTGCCTCGCATGGGCCAGTAAGCCTGCTGCAGTGTTCCTTCTTTCTTATGTTCTTACCTGGAGTTTACTTGGAGACAGTTCCGGGGGTCAACGCCCCCCGGCCCGGTCTGTGACCAGGCCTCATGGTGAATCAGAGTCTGATCAACCAGGCTGTTACTGCTGGCCGCACGCAGGCCGACGTACGAACCACAGCCCGGCTGGTCAGGCACTGACTTTAGGTGCCTGTCCAGTGCCTGCTTAAAGACAGCCAGGGGTCTATTGGTAATCCCCCTTAAGTACGCTGGGAGGCAGTTGAACAGTCTTGGGCCCCTGACACTTATCGTGTTGTCTCTCAACGTGCTATGCCACCCCTGCTTTTCATTGGGGGGATGTTGCATCGTCTGCCGAGTCTTTTGCTTTTGTAGGGAGTGACTCTCGTGTGCAAGTTTGGTACTAATCCCTATAAGATTTTCCAAGTGTATATAATAATGTATCTCTCTCGTCTGAGTTCTAGGGAGTACAGGTTTAGGAACTTCAAGCGTTCCCAGTAATTGAGGTGGTTTATCGCAGTTATGCGTGCTGTGAAGGTTCTCTGCACATTTTCTAGTTCAGCAATTTCACCTGCCTTGAAAGGTGCAGTTAGTGTGCAGCAATATTCCAGCCTAGATAGAACAAGTGTCATCATGGGCTTGGCATCCCTGGTTTTGAAGGTTTTCATTATCCATCCTGTCATTTTTCAAGCAGATGCGATTGCTACGGAGTTATGGTCCTTGAAGGTGAGATCCTCTGACATGATCACTCCCAGGTCTTTGACATTAGTTTTTCGCTCTATTGTGTGGTTGGAGTTTGTTTTATACTCCGATGAAATTTTAATTTCCTCACGTTTTCCATATCGGAGTAATTGAAATTTATCATCATTGAACTTCATATTGTTTTCTGCAGCCCATTTAAAGATTTGGTTGATGTCTGTTTGGAGTCTTGCAGTGTCTTCAATGGTGGACACTGTCATGCAGATTCGGGTGTCATCAGCAAAGGAAGACACGGCACTGTGGCTTATATCCCTGTCTATGTCCGATATGAGGATGAGGAACAGGATGGGAGCGAGTACTGTGCCTTGTGGAACAGAGCTTTTCACCGTAGCTGCCTCAGACTTTACTCTGTTAACTATTACTCTTTGTGTTCTATTTGTTAGAAAATTATAGATCCATCTACCAACTTTTCCTGTTATTCCTTTATCACGCATTTTGTGTGCTATTACACCATGGTCACACTTGTCAAAGGCATTTGCAAAGTCTGTGTATATAACATCTGCATTCTGTTTGTCTTCTAGAGCATCCAGGACCCTTTCGTAGTGGTCGAGTAGTTGGGACAGACAGGAGCGACCTGCTCTAAACCCATGCTGCCCTGGATTGTGTAATTGATGGGTATCTAGATGAGTGGCAATCTTGCTTCTTAGAACCCTTTCAAAGATTTTTATGATATGGGATGTAAGCGCTATTGGTCTTATGTTCTAATTCACCCATATAATTTCTCACACCCAGTGCCGGGTAGCGGGACTTAAAAAGTCTCGACACCATTCACAAGTATGTTAATGAGAAGCGGTGGTGCCATTTTGCCGATTTTTTAAAATTGAAGACCAGCCTTCCCTGAAAACCAGTTTGAATACTGAATACGAAGTCTGTAAGTCAATAAACTATAAAAAAAATCGCACGCCGAATTTCTCCGTGTGTTTTGGTTTTTGTTGTTAGTATTCGACTTGATTCAGATCTAGCTTTAGAGTCTTTTGAGGGTGTTGATCTACAGCTCTGATTCTTTTGGGTGTTGAATTGGGACTATGGAAAGTGTTAACTCACTAGTACTTGGCTCTTTTTGTGAATAAATGTAAAATTCTTGGGCCTCTTGAAATTGTTGATCTCTAGATCTGTTGAGGGAGTTGAGCTGCAGCTCTAGATCTGTTGAGGGATTTGAGCTTCAGCTCTCTATCTGTTGAGGGAGTTGAGCTGCAGCTGAGCTGTTAGGATTACAGCAGCTCTAGATGTGAGATTTAGCTGGCTTGACCTGTTGGATTTGGCTGCAGCTCTCTATCTGTTGAGGGAGTTGAGCTGCAGCTCTTGATCTGTTGAGGTTTGAGGTATAGCTACTAGGTCTCTTGCGTGAGTTGAGGTACTAAGGTTATGACACAGGATACCTCTCTCTCTCGGATCGCGCATTGACAGAAACAAGTCTTAGTTTCATATTGTTCTTATTGATTTTTTAAACAGGATTCTAAGGCAGTGGCATTGCGAGGGTTGGTGTCACCCGGGGCGGCATCTTTGGTGTCATCCCCATGAAATCCAAGGGCGGGGGGATGGGGGGGGAGTAAACTGCAGTTACCTCACTACTGCTTGACCAATGACTAATGTTTAGCAATGAGAACGTTTAAGGGCCATAAACCGAACAGAATACTTCTCAACTTTATTAATGATAAAATAAATAATCGTAGTAACATTGAGGAAACAAACTCAAATACCACTTTGAGTACAGGCAACAGATCCTACATTTATTCATCTTCAACAATGCAAAAAAAAAACAAAGAACAAAAACAAAGAAAAACATTGCAATATCAGAGAAACACTAGTTCCGATTTGACCTTGAGCACAGGTAACATCTCAGTGACCTTGAGCACAGGTAACATCTCAGTGAATCAGATCTTACATTTCCTTGCCTTCAGTCCTGCAAAATCATCTATCACATCATCAGAATCATTGATTTTCCTTTTTAAGGCCTATTTGTACTCTGTAATCATATAATAGGCTATATAGAAACAAAGGAGTTTTCTCTTATGTTGGTACATCACTGTTTTATGCATTAGTGTCACCTTCTTCAGTGTTCAAGATGTGTCAAAGTATTTTATCCACAGTGGTATATTACAGACCATTCTGGAAAAATACCCTGACTTTGCCCCCTGTAAATAAAGCATTACCACGTGTGTGTGTGTGTGTGTGTGTGTGTGTGTGTGTGTGTGTGTGTTGACCATTTTGTCCTAGGCAATGTCGATTGAAACTGGGCCTGTTGTATATGTGTGTGTGTGTGTTTAATTACCATTTTGTCCTAGGCACATGTCAATTGAACTGGCCTGTTGTATATGGTTGTGTGTAGCTGAATGTAGTGTCCGTGTACGCTAGCCACGGGTATGTGTGTGTGTGTGTGTGTGTGTGTGTGTATTTTGTGTGTGTGTGTGTATGTGTGTGTGTAGTGTGTGTGTGTATGTGTGTGTGTACTCACCTAGTTGTGGTTGCAGGGGTCGAGTATGTGTATATATATATACACTGATATATATATATATATATATATATATATATATATATATATATATATAATGTTATATATATATATATATATATATATATATATATATATATATATATATATATATATATATATATATTTAATATATATATATTATATTATATATATATTTGTGTGTTTTGACCAACAATAAAATTTGCACCATGAACTCATTACAATTTGACTGGGTGTGACTAGTAATAGTCATTACTTTAATTTGTTCATATTGTAACCATGTATAAATGTAAGTAAATAGGAGTTTACCTTACATGATTCATTACCTTTGTAACTTGTGAGTTCATTACCTTTGTAACTTGTGAGTTCATTAACTTTGTAACTTGTGAGTTCATTACCTTTGTAACTTGTGAGTTCATTACCTTTGTAACTTGTGAGTTCATTACCTTTGTAACTTGTGAGTTCATTACCTTTGTAACTTGTGAGTTCATTAACTTTGTAACTTGTGAGTTCATTACCTTTGTAACTTGTGAGTTCATTACCTTTGTAACTTGTTCAGCTATCAAAACTTTGGGGCCCAGTCCCTGGACCCATTATGTACCTCTGTAATCTTTCGACTACCGCCCACAGGATGGGTATGGGCTGCATAATAAAGATATCAAACTAACTAAACTTCTTCAGTGGCTCTATGGTGTCACCCCCTTGATGGTGTCACCCCCTTGATGGTGTCACCCGAGGCGACCCCCTTCCCTTAAGACATTGCCGGATTTGGTTTCGTAGGTCAGGCTTTAAATATGACATGCAGACAGTAAGTTTAATTAATGGTAATGTATTCGGTTCACAACCGAAAGACTGGGGTTTAACCCTGGACAGGTGGAGACGAGGGCAAGCCATCTTGCCCTCGTCTCCACCTAGCAGTAATTAGGAACCCCAGTGTAAACGAGTGTTGTGGGTCGCATCCATGTTGTTGATAGTATACCCCATATTTGACCGAACTTTTAAATGAGCTGAGGCATGATAATAGCTTTTAGCTCTGATGGGGATAAATGAGACAACCAGGTTCGATCCAAAACAACGAGATAAAACAAATAGTAATGGATTCTGTGATAACATACCTCACTTTAGAGGAACTCTGTACCGAACAGTATGGAGGAGATATTATCAGCACAGTTCGTGCTATAAATAATTTAGGGTGGAGTGATTATTCAGGTCGAAACATAATTTTGTTTCAGTTTACCATAATAATATGGTATAATTTAATACCACCGAGAGACTGATATTTTCCATCTTATTTGTTTATTTAAATCTACCACAAAGAGGATGAAATTTTATATTTTAGAAAGAGTCAAGACAAGATAATGTGTATATACGGCAAGCAGCTGTTCTAAATCCTACCAATCTTCTTCCATGTGTTCGAATCCTCGGCTAGTCGCAGCGTTGTTATTGATTAATACCACTCGTTCGCGGTTACAATAATATATATACATATACTGCTCGTGAGGCTAGTACACAAAACGGGGAGTAGAATGAAATTAGCTCAGAGGCACCCACACCACCGTATGTCCTCGGATCAAGGTAAAACACCTAGCTCTGCTGGGTGCTTGGTTCTTGTAGGATTGCGTGGTCCCGTGGGTTAGAGCGTCACGTGGATTGTCGCTCACCATGAGGCAGGCCAAAATGACATGGGTTCGAATCCTCGGCTAGTCGCAGTGTTATTGATTAATGCCACTCGTTCGTCGTTACAATAATATATATGTCGTGCCGATTAGGTAAAACTTGCTATTTTGGCTTAAATACCAACGCTTTTCTTGCCATATAAGACAAACGAAAATTTGTGTATGCAATAATTTCGGAAAAATCATTCTGAACCTAACGACAAAAATATATTTCATTGTGTTTGTTTATTATTAAATTATTGTAAACGTATCTAAAATATATTTAGTTGGGTTAGGCTGAATTAAATTGCGCTTGTTATAATAAGGTTAGGTAAGTTTCTAAGTTTTTTTGGTACAAAATTATAATTTTACATTAACATAAATGAAAAATATATCTTTAAACGTATAAGAGAAATTTTAAAAGGACTTATTTAATGAGTCTGAATTGACCAGTTTTATAATCGGCACGACATATATATACATATATGTCGTGCCGATTAGGTAAAACTGGTCAATTAGCAAGAACTCATCTAATATTAAGTCCTTTCTAGAATTTTCTTATACGTTTAAAGATATATTTTTTCATTTATGTTAATGTAAGAATTTATAATTTTGTACCAAGAGAAACTTTGAAAACCTACCTAACCTTCTTACAACAAGCGCAATTTAATTTAGCCTAACCCAACTAATTATATTTTAGATACGTTAACATTAATTTAATAATAAACAAACACAATGAAATATATTTTTCGTTATGTTCAGAATGATTTTGGCGAAATTATTGCATACACAAATTTTCACTTGTCTTATATGGCAAGGTGATATTTAAGCCAAAATCGCAAGTTTTACCTAATCGGCACGACTATATATATATATATATATATATATATATATATATATATATATATATATATATATATATATATATACGTATATATATCCTACTCGTATGCTTTTCACTACCAGACACGAATAGTTTAATCCCTAAAATGAGGACCAAAGCAAACTCTTAGTATATTAATACTGAAAGCAATGCACCTTGTGGTGTATTTATCATGTGCCTTAGTTACTGTCCATATTTACTGCTAGATGATCAGGGGTAGTAGGCGTTAAAAGACTAGCAAATTTTTCTTTCCCCGTCCAGGAATGAACCTGGTTGCTTTAGTTGTGGGCAGAATATGCTATAACTGAGCTATTGTTATCAAACGTATGTGATCGTTCTACTTGTTATTCTTCAGATGTCTCGATAACATAGGTCAATATTAGCATTGATGCTTTGGTAAATTGGATACTATGTCATCAAGTGAGAGGCATGGGAAAATGAGGAAATACCTTGAGTGTACATTAACTTCATTAGCTCGACTGTGGCTGTTAAACATCTTACCTCTTATATTTGCCTGTATACACATGCATCAGATGCAAACATAGATAATTCTATATTGGAGGTAAGAGAATATAAAGTTCCGTATATAGAAGCATAAAAAACATAGTCCGGTAACTTCAAGGAGAATGGCTAGGGACTGGAATTTTGGCAAGGTAGCCCTCGTTTCTATCTGGCCAGGGTCTCAACAAGCTCAGGAATGTACCTTGAGGCTGGGACGTGGAGAGGCTTAGCCTCCAGCCTGGGTTTGGACATGGTCACCACGCATGGACTAACAAGTGGTCTCCCCTGACACAGGTGTTCACACTACATCAATCACATTGCCATAGCAAGTTTGTTAATATATACGATTTTACTTATTTGGTTACTAGGATTGGTGTTTAGGGGAGAGAGAGAGAGGTCATCTGCAGGTAAAAAAAACTACTTTTGTCTTAGGTACTGCTACTGATTCTAATTAATTGAAGAGGTCTGGATAAAAATACTGAAGGCTCTCTACCTTTCCTCCTTCATGCTTGACTATGACAACAAAGTTATTGAATGATATTCCTCTTAAGGTCTTAAATAACATGCATGGAACTCTGACAAAAGGTTGAGAGCTGAATTTTTTTATCACTCCCTTCCAAGGGGAGTGAGTGCCTTCCTGTTAGTGAAGGACTCTTGATCCAAGGTGTTAAAAGTATCTTCCGCTTGATTAAACGTGATTACCTCCAATTCCCCCACTACCGACAATATCAAAACCTTTAAGTGTTTAGGGCTTTCCTATTAATATAATAATCCTACAATTATCACCCTCTTTCATTGCTACTATTATCATTTACTACTACTACAAGTAATGCCTGCTAAGTCTGGTGGCCTGGTGGCTAAAGTTCTCGCTTCACACGGCGAGGGTCTGGGTTCGATTCCCAGCCAGGGTAGAAACATCGGACGTGTTTCCTTACACCGGTTGTCTATGTCCACCCATCAGTAAAATGGGTACCTGGGTGTTAGTCGACTGGTGTGGGTCGCATCCTGGGACACTGACCTAATTTTCCCGAAATGCTCTGCATAACAAGCGGCTTTCTACAGTAGTAAGTCATTGATGTCAGCTAGGCCTGTATACTACCTTTTGGCATGTACACCTCATTTATACCTATGTATCATTGTACCATGTCTAAATAAACTATTATTATTATTATTATTATTATTATTATTATTATTATTATTATTATATAAGGACGTTTTCATGGGACCCTAATGTATAACTCTTTTTCGGTGTACAACATTCTAATTCTGAATTAACTTTGACCTTTGATTTATCGCGGTAATTGTAAGAGTTTTGCAAATACGTTGCATTATGTATCAATCCCCATGTAGTGACAGATACGTTTGTTTACTTCCTAACACATTATATTATGCGGTATCTTTGACTCAAAATAAAAGTGGGGTGTATGCTGTCAAACAACATGTAATACATTCTCCTGCAGTCTGTAGTTAAAAGGTAGATGGCAAACGAGTGTTGCCTGTCGTTAAGTGGTAGGTGACAAACGAGTGTTGCCTGTCGTTAAGTGGTAGGTGACAAACGAGTGTTGCCTGTCGTTAAGTGGTAGGTGACAAACGAGTGTTGCCTGTCGTTAATGGTAGGTGACAAGCGAGTGTTGCCTGTCGTTAATGGTAGGTGACAAACGAGTGTTGCCTGTCGTTAATGTAGGTAAAACGAGGGTTCTGTCGTTAAGTGGTAGGTGACAAACGAGTGTTGCTGTCGTTAATGGTAGGTGACAAACGAGTGTTGCCTGTCGTTAAGTGGTAGGTGACAAACGAGTGTTGCCTGTCGTTAAGTGGTAGGTGACAAACGAGTGTTGCCTGTCGTTAAGTGGTAGGTGACAAACGAGTGTTGCCTGTCGTTAAGTGGTAGGTGACAAACGAGTGTTGCCTGTCGTTAAGTGGTAGGTGACAAACGAGTGTTGCCTGTCGTTAAATGGTAGGTGACAAACGAGTGTTGCCTGTCGTTAAGTGGTAGGTGACAAACGAGTGTTGCCTGTCGTTAAGTGGTAGGTGACAAACGAGTTTTGCCTGATGTTCTAAGGCATAATATTATGTCAATAATAATTCTTTATTTTTTAAATTATCAACGTATAATTAAATATTTTCCACAACTTAGCACTAGGCTACTCGTTTAATATTAGTCAGACACTGATTTACACTTGCAATTTGTGCAGTTGTTCTAGGGGCTATTACCCATCATTCTTTTTAATTTATTACATTTGTCTGCCACTGTTTGTGAAGAGAACTGTTCTTGTCTCCCTCGGTTTTACGTTTTCTTTACAACTTTAGTATTGTGTTCCTGTTTCAGGTACTGAGAAGTTTTCTTTAACTCTTCTTTCATGTCTTTATTTACATTTTATGTGGTTATCAAATCTGCTCTTTGCTCTCTATAAACCAGCATGGGTGTCTTGTATTTTCAGCCATTTATTATTACTCATATTCTTTTAAGCTCTGGTATTCATTTTGAAGCTCTTTCTCAGAGCTTTTCTACATTATTCACTTGTTTATAACTTTGCTAAAGCTGCTACATATTCCAATGTTGACATATATGTTGAAAGCTTTTTTTTTCATCCATATATTTGAAAACTATTCATTCATGGGAAGCGCTAAAGCTTTAGGGGCCATACAGCGTCTAGGGAAATGGGAGGCATTCATGTTCGATTCAAGGAAGGTGTCACAGGTCCAGTTCCTTAGATCAAGAGCACTTCACCGGCATCACTGAACCTTGCGGGATCCGCCAGTGTGACGTGTGAGTTTCCCACAATTTCATTTGCATTATTTTTTAGTGAAATAATTTTTTTGTTGAAAAACTCCTGGATAACTGTCTTATAATTTTAGTATTTAGCTGTACAGTCAGTATTCTTCACGTGGCCCTAATTTGCTTTTGTCCATTATATTTATATTGCATTTATATACATTGAGATCCATCGTCCATCTATTACTCCATTTGCTCAATTTATCCAAATCATCCTATTATGACTCACGAAATCGTAATGACACGATTGCAAACCATACCACGGGTGGGGTTCGAACCCCAGATATATTTAGGTTTTCTACTTATGGTAATTAATTTATGTATAATAAAAACATCATTGGAGCAAGTACAGATCCTTGTGGCACCCCACTGATGAACTCTCCCAATGTGGACTTTTTCCCACTTCTTTATGGTTGCATTTTCCTCTCAGACAAAGTTTCATTACTTGTCATAGTTTGCCTTTTATTCCTCATATATTTTTCGAAGTTTTCAAATTAGTATATTATAGGGAACTCTTCGTATCTTAATATTGAAATAAATGTAATCCATCTATCTATTTCTCTTTTGAGCAATTTCAATGACTCTCTCTCATAATAGCTTAATAATTTTGATATACGTTCATTAATTTGCAGACCGTAAACCGAATTGTTAATTAATAAGTTGTTGCACTCCAAGTATTTATCCCTTCTCACTAATGGCTTTTTTTCAATATTTTTTTTTAGAACAATACTAGTCAGTGAAATTAGTTCATTCTTTGTAACTTTTGTTTTCTTAAATATTAGCACATTGTATGGGTCCTCTTCCATTTGTCTGTTAATTTAGATGATGTCATTCTTCTGGAGAGTGTTTCATAGCCCATGTGATATCCTATCTGAACCCATTGCTTATTTCCTTTAATAACTTCATTATTTTTCATTTCAGCTTCCTTCTTGGGATTCAACTCATTTACACTCAAAATATATTCTTTTGTATACACTCTGAAACTTTTTTTTTTCTAATATCTCACTCATTTTCACCTCAATTTCAGTAATTTTGTCGTTGTCTTTAATGCTTCGTATTTTGTCATAGTAACATTTACTTTTACAACCTTAAATAAAAGATTTGGTTCTACTTGTGTCTAACATTTCTTTTTCAAAGTTTCTTTCTTCCTCTCTTTGTTCATTTGCGTATTTGTTTTGTCATGTATCGGTCTCTAATACGTTTCTTCATTGGCACATTTCCTATTTTGGTATAAATTTTTTCTGTCTTTTACTTGCCTCTCCAGCACCTTCCATTCTTTGTCTTATATTTGTTTTTGAATAATCAATTTTATCTATTATCATTTGTATTACAGCACACCTTATACAAAGTGTTGGGTTCCATTCAATGTGTGTGTGTGTGTGTTGTGTGTGTGTGTGTGTGTGTGTGTGTGTGTGTGTGTGGTGTGTATGGTGTGTGTGTGTGTACTCACCTAATTGTGGTTGCAGGGATCGAGACTCAGCTCCTGGCCCCGCCTCTTCACTGATCGTTACTGGGTCCCTTCTCTCCCTGTTCCATGAGCTTTATCATACCTCGTCTTAAAGCTATGTATGGTTCCTGCCTCCACTACATCACTTGCCAGACTATTCCACTTCCTGACTACTCTATGGCTGAAGAAATACTTCCTAACATCCCTTTGACTCATCTGAGTCTTCAATTGTGACCCCTTGTTTCTGTGTCCCCTCTCTGAAACATCCTGTCTCTATCCACCTTGTCTATTCCCCGCACTATTTTGTATGTCGTTATCATGTCTCCCCTAACCCTCCTGTCCTCCAGTGTTGTCAGGCCGATTTCCCTTAACCTTTCTTCGTAGGACATTCCCCTTAGCCCTGGAACTAGCCTTTGCACTTTCTGTGTATGTGTGTGTGTGTGTGTGTGTGTGTGTGTGTGTGTTTTGTGTGTGGTGTGTATGTGTGGTGTGTGTGTGGTGTGTGTGCGTGGTGTGTTTGTGGGGTGTGTGTGCGAGGTGTGTGTGTGTATGGTGTGTGGGGTGTGTGTGTTTGGTGTCTGTGGTGTGTGGTGGTGTGTATGTGTGTGTGTGTGTTAGTTACCATTTTGTCCAAGGCACATGTCGATTAGACACTAGGAATGTTGTATGTGTGTGTGAGTGTGAGTGTGTATGTGTATATTTTCACCTATTTGTGGTTGCAGAGGTCGATTCACAGATCCTGTCCCCGCCTCTTCCCTAAGAGCCTTATCGTACCTCTTCTTAAAGCTATGTATGGATCTTGCCTCTACTACTTCACTCTCCAGATTGTTCTATTTCCTGACAACTCTAAGGCTGAAGAAATCACACCCTATGACTCCATACTGGTGCTGAATACTCCAATAAGGGCCTGACGTACACGGTGTACAGTGTTGTGAATGACTCCCTACTTAGATATCGAAACGCTATTTTTAAGTTTGCTAGGCGCCATGGATGCTACAGCAGTTATGTGGTTGATGTGCTCCTCAGGAGATGTGCTCGGCATGATGCTCACCCCAAGATCCTTTTCCTTGAGTGTACTCACCTCACCTAGTTGTACTCATCTAGCTGTGGTTGCAGGGGTCGAGTCATAGCTCCTGGCCCCGTCTCTTCACTGGCCGCTACTGGGTCACGCTCTTTTCTCCATGAGCTTTATCATACCTCTCCTTAAAGCTATGTATGGAACCTGCCTTCACTACATCGCTTCCCAAGCTATTCCACTTCCCGACCACTCTATGACTGAAGAAATACTTCCTAACATCCCTGTGATTCATTTCAGTCTTCAACTTCCAACTATGTCACCTTGTTGTTGTGTCCCATCTCTGGAACATTCTGTCTCTGTCCACCTTGTCTATTCCTCTCAGTATCTTATATGTCGTTATCATGTCCCCCTGTCTCTCCTGTCCTCCAGTGTCGTCAGGTCGATTTCCTTAACCTCTCTCGTAGGACATACCCCTTAGCTCCGGGACTAATCTTGTTGCAAACCTTTGCACTTTCTCTAGTTTCTTTATGTGCTTGGCTGGGTGTGGGTTCCAGACTGGTGCTGCATATTCTAGTATGGGCCTGACGTACACGTGTACAGTGTCTAAACGAGTCCTTTAGGTAACGGAACGCTAATCTTAGGTTTGCCAGCGCCCATATGCTGCCGCAGTTATCTGGTTGATGTGGCCTCGGAGACGTGCTTGGTGTTATACTCACCCCAAGGTCTTTCTTCTTTTGCCGAGGTTTGTAGCCTTTGTCGCCTAGCCTGACTTGTCAGTGGTTTTGCCCTTCTCCGATCTTCATGATTGCATTTGTGGGATTGAATTCGTAGAAGCCAGTTGCTAGACCAGATGTCAAGCTTGTCCAGGTCTGTTTGAGTCCTTTCTGGTCCTCTCCGATGTGATTTATCGTAATTTCTACATCATCTGCGAAAGATATCACTTCCAAATCTATCCCATCTGTTTGTCATTTACATATACCAAGAATAACACTGGTCCCTATAGGTGTGTGTGTGTGTGTGTGTGTGTGTGTGTGTGTACCATAACCGCACGACTTACTACACTACGTCAATATGTTTGTGTGTTGTGGTGTACTAGAGCGGGGAAGCGTGAGAAGATATGTCGACACTTGGCCTACAAGCGGGCCAAGGTCTGGGTAAATAACCTACCCAAAGTTTCCCAATACCTTTCCCAGCACCCAACTCACCCGAATACTACAACTCATGACTGATTTAGCTGGGTTCTTGACTGTCAAGCTGACTGACTGGATTTCTGTTTTGGTGCCTGTCTTGCCTGTGTCATGCTGGTGAAATGTTGTGTTGTGTCAGCAGTGTTATGTTGTACGTCATGAATGTCAAACTCATGGTGTCACTGTATCTCACCTTATATTTCTCAGCGCCAAAACAAGCTGTTGCCAAACGCATGGTGATTTCTCGAAGTATTTCAACTAATGACATAAGAAATGTATTTCAACTGTTGATAAACTTAAATTACTGTCTTGTGGTTAGTTGTGCGTGTTACTGTTCTACTCGCATCTATGTCCTTTTGTTTATACCTAACAGTAACAGCGATACAGTGCAAGTTGTTCATCTTCTCAGTCCCCAAACACACTCGCCTCACACACTAAGTGTCCATGGTTCGATCCCCGACATGGGTGGAAAAATTGGACATGTTTCTTTTACAGCTGCTGTCCCTGTTCACCTAGCAGTAAGTAGGTACCTGGGTGTTAGTCGACTGGTATGGATCGCATCCTAGGGGAGAAGATTGAAGGACCCTAATGGAAATAAGACAGTCCTCGATGACTCACCGACTTTCTTGGGTTGTCCTGGGTGACTGACCATCCAGGTTAAAACTCCGAACAAATCTTAACATAGATTTTATCGTCTCTCTCTCTCTCTCTCTCTCTCTCTCTCTCTCTCTCTCTCTCTCTCTCTAAAACATAACCTTATGAAGACTGAAAGCACTCAACCTTTTTTTCTCCTCTCAGGAAACTGAGACTAAAGGGATCTTATTCAAGCTTTCAAGACACTGAATGACTTGACACATCCAGACACGAACAGTTATTTTAAGTGCAGAATGATGTCCAACTCAAAATAATGGAATGAAACGGCGAAGCAGAAGATCCAACACGAACCTTTGGAAGGCTTTTTTTTTTCTTTGTCATCAGAATAACAACATAATGGAATAAAATACCAGTTATTGTTGTAAGATCAAAGATAATCAAGCCATTCAAGAACCAGCTGGACACGCACTTTGCAAGTATGAAGCTCAGCTAAATATATTGTCTTATAGTGGCAGCAGTTGACAGAGCCTTCAGGACATGTTGATTATAAATCTATTAGTCAAGATTGGAAGGTATAGAGTATGGTGAGGGAGAACAGGAGCGAGATATTGTCTAGTACACTCGCTGTTTCGCTTAACTTCTCACTAAACCAACAACCCACACTGATCGTCATATAAATACGACAGATGGGTCAATTTGAAATGAAAATATTCCTGATGTACCATGATGGTCAGATGACACAGAGGTGCTGGAATATTAGTCGTAGTGGTAGCAGTATAAGGTTATGGTAATCATACCAGAACTTTTTTTTTTTATTTATAAAAAACACATTATACACAAGTTACAATATGCCAACGTAATCTTAACATACATAGGAACAACACCTCTGAACATAAAAAAAAAAAATTAAACATATCTTAACAAGTAAACAGGCCATCATGCCAGCATGAAAATATGAAAAAAATTCAAAATTATACAGTAATACAAACTCAAAACAAATGTACCTTACACCATATATAGGTTAACAACCTATATAATATGACAACACAAGTGAAAACCACTATAACCTCCTACACAACCTCACCCACAAAACCCCACCTATAACACATATTTTGTTGTACATCTTATTAGCCAAAACGAAATACATACAAAACATATGTATAATACAGCAGTACACACATGTATGACACTATACATGTATGACACAGACGGCCGACTCGCCAACGCAAAAAAAAAAAAATACAAGGATTCGAGAAGACCCAAAAAGGTGTCACAAAATATTACAAAAGAAATTTATCCTTCACAAAAAGTATAGGTAAAACACCTAGACAGAAAAACAGGCATGAAAGAAACCCCCATAACCCCCCACAGCAACCCCCCCTACCAACCCCCTGATCCAACTCCACTCAAACAAAAATAATATTAATACTTAAACCAGAAGCACACCTCTGATAACTAGTACATAACAGGTATAAACAACTCTCCACATCTAAAACATAGTACGTGTCCAAACTCAAAAGTATACATTTTTTTTAAATATAATGAAAAACACACAAAGGAACATTAACCACATAACTGTAAAGGAATGTCTAATCATTACCAATCTTAAAATCTATCATACAATAATAACATGCCCTATACACATATATATTCATAACACACAGACCCAAAAAAAACCTGATTAAACAAAGAGACATTTATAACCTAAAACAGTAATTACACAAGCCAACCATCTATAGCTTACAAACAGAACATTTTTAAATGATCCTCTTTATTTTCTTTTTGTTTTTCTTAACATGTGTATATGATTATTCATGTTTACAAGAAAACATACACCAAAACATTACACTGCCTTGGCTTCTAACAAAACATAATCACCAATCAATAACAGACTAAAAGAAAACGGGGGAATACTACCCCAAAAAGACTACCGAAACAGACACAAAACCCACAACCCTTCCCCTTGAGCTCGACCCACCCCCCATTAAAACCCACACTCGCCACCCTACACCTCCCAAAGCACCCTCCCCACCCCACCACAAAACCCCCACTCACACACACATCTACTCCCCGCCACCCCAACCCTACACAAAAACAACACGCACGCCTCCTATACTAAATCTCATAACCCCGCAAACAGAAAAACACGCCCCCCCTCCCAACTAACTGGAGCCCAGCCCAAACACCTTACCACCTTCCCTGAAGTAACTTATGCACTGTAATCTGTTGATATTCAAACGGGAAAGAGCCGTATCTAGCCCCCCACACCTGGAACACTTCCCACGTCCTACAATCCCCATTACAAAAAGCTGCGCTTTAGAAGCCGAAATCCCATGCAAAAATCTAAACCCTGTGTCCCTAACCCGTGGTTGCAATTTCAATTTCTGCAACCAACCCCAAGTTCCCCTCCAATCATACATCTGAAAAGTTGCCTCACCCTGCACCTCCTGTTCCCTCATACCTACCGTATCCAATCTACTCACCCTAACCCTGCCCGGTTCTCTCACAACCATCAGGAGTGCAGAATTGATTCACACCCTAATAACTCCCTTCCCCCCACCACCTACGTACCTCCTTCATTACCAAACCTACACTCCTACCCCCTTTCCCTCCCCTCACTAAATACTCCTGTCGTACAAAAATGCTCCTTAACCTACATCTTAAGGGTACTAAGCCCAAACCTCCTCTTTTAACCCTAGTTTCTACCACCTCCCTACTTAACCAATGCCTCCCATGACCCCATATAAACCTAAGTACACCCTGCAACAACCTCCTCACATCCACTTCCAACAGGGGGTATACCGCTGCACAAAACCACAATTTACTATACACCAAAACATTCACCACAACTACCCTTTGCAATAACGTCACTTCCCCAACACCCCAACCCTGCATCCTACTTAAAGCAGCATCCACCACCGCTCTTGAATTCACCTCCCTAGCTTCCAACGGATCATCACTAAAAACAATCCCACAGATTTTTAAAACATCTACACATTTCCACCCTTCCCTAGATTCCAACGTTACCCCCTTCCAACTCCCCACCTCTAAAAGGTTGGATTTTCCCCTATTTACCCGCATGCCTGTTGCTCGCCCAAAAACGTCCACCAAACCATTAATCAGTCTCAGATGCTCCCCATTCCTAACCAAAATAGTAGTGTCGTCAACATAGCCCACTATACCTGCCCGATCTTTCCCCTGCACGCCCCCCTCTCTAGACCCTCCTCTACCAACCTATAAAATGGATCCTGAAGACAAGCAAAAAGTATCTGAGACAGCGGACATCGCTGCCTCAGACCCCTTTCCATGTCCACTGCCATACCCACCCTCTCATTAATTTGAACCTTTAGCAAAGCCCCTGCATACAACGTTCTCACCCATTTCACTATTTCCTCACCAAACCCCTGCTTTCTCAAAATCTCCAACAACATACCTCTATCAACTCTATCATACGCCATCTGCCAATCCAACCCCAAAACACCCCCTATCTGACTCTCATCAATGAAACCCTTAATCCTCCTGTGCCCCATCCTGATACTTCTACCCGGTATCCCAAATTGCCCATCATGCAACATACCTCCTAAACCCCTTTTTATCCTATTCGCAAGAATCTTTGCGAATATCTTGTAATCCGTACACATCAATGCTATTGCCCTATAATCCCTGAAACCCTTCGGTTGCTTTCCCTTGGGTACTAACACCACGACACCTGTCCTCAACGTCTCCCCCCATGATACCCTCTTCCTTCATCTCATTGAAAACTGTGACTAAAACCACTTTCAACATCTGCCAATATTGCACATACAGTTCACCTGGCAACCCATCTATGCCCGGTGACTTCCCCATTCTCAGACCTTTAACCGCCTCCCATACCTCCTCCTCCGATATTTCCCCCTCGCAAGCACACCTATCTCCTCACTCAATCCTTTCACTATTCCCCCCAAAATTCTCTCGCCCGCTCCCATGTCCCGTACTTCCTCTGTAAACTTCCTTCTAAACCAATGTTCCGCATAACCACTCATGCCTTCCGTTGTCATTAACACCCTGCCAGACTCGTACCCTCCCATTCCCTCCTCGACTGTCAATGATGACATCAACATACCCTCCCTACGCCTTTGAAAACGTCTTAAAACTACCGCTGATGCCCTATCGCCCCAGAGGACCTCTTCCAAACCACCCCTTATCCTTAACGCCTGAAACCTTTCATTCTGTATTTCCCTTAACCTAGTACGTAATCCAGCCACCTCCTCACTAGACCCATCCCCCATTCCCCCCATAACAATCCCTCAATAATCCCTCTAAATAGCATTGATAACCATACCTATAACGAGCCTCCTCCCTACCCACCCTTTCAAAAAACTCCTTTATTGCCACCTTCCCACACTCATTCCACCACTTCGCTAAATTTGAAATCCCCCTCCCTCCCTCCACAACCCATCCCACCATCCCTCAAAATCCGCCTCCCCTCCCTCTCTATTCAACAAACTAACATTCAGCTTCCAATAACTCTGATACACCTTTACCACACTCTCCCATCCCCCTTCAACTAAGACCCTTCTATGGTCAGAAAAACCCACATCTATACATTCTACCTTTTCCACCACCACAGCCCTTGTCACATAAATCCTATCCAACCTCGCAGCGTATCCCTTTCTATAAAAAGTATACTCTACAGGTTCACCTCGACCCCCCACTACATCCACCACCCCAACAGCACTCAACACCTCCCATAAAGCCCCCAAAACACACCTCCCTCCCCTCGGTTCCACATCCCACACTTGTATAACGCTGTTCCAGTCTCCTGCTATTAATGTAACATGAGGTAATCCCCGGAAGGCATATATTAACTCCGACCTAACAAATTCCTTCTTTATACGTTTATTTGGGACAGCCGGTATATACACACCAATAAAACATACCTGCACCTCCCCCATCTACAGTCCACCCTTACCCCTCCCCCTCCTCCCACAAAAACAAAGTGAAAGGGCTAGACTCCCGAACACCCACCATCACTCCTCCCTTAAAAAGCTCTGACCCTCCCGTGAACACCTTATACCCTTTTAAACCCAACTCACTCCCACACCTAAAATTATGTTCCTGAAAAAACTACATCCACTCTTAATCTACTCAAAGTTATTTCCACTCATTTTCGTTTGACCTCATTTTTGAGGCCATTAACATTCATACTTAAATACTGGAATTAAACAGTTGTGGTTTCCCTTTCTGTTTCAGTAGTCTCCTGTCTGTTTTAACATTCATGGGAAGTCCAATTCCCCTTTTCCCTCCCCTCCCCTCGTCCCTATGTACCCTAGAGACCTCACTCCCCTTAACTCATCCGCCACTACCCTGTACCACCTCAGCCCACACCTTCCCTGTCCTTTGAGCTGGAGTCAAGATATCATCCTCCGCCTCGTCACCAGGCCTTTTCCTAGACTCCCGTTTCTCCACTGAAACCTCCATATCATCCTCCCTGTGCACCTCTGCCACCACCACTCTCACCTCACCAGATGCACCACTTCCTATGTCTACACTCTTCACCTCCCCACCACTCAATGCGTGCTTCTGTACCTCCTCCCAAGCACAGCATCACTCACACCTCTCGACACACCCTCTAGTAATAAATCCTCACCACCAATGATATCGTTCAGGTCCTGCAGTATGTCCTCTGCCTCACCCAAAATACCTGCACCATCCAAAAGGGTGTTACTTTTCTCACCAGTCGGACTTGGCGCTGACAACGTCCCCATCTCCACCACGCGATTCTCCGCCTCAGCTTGATCCACCTCCTCGCTCCACGTAGAATGTGATGTCCTCTTGTTCTCCTCACACACTATCCTCCCCGCCATGTCTTCTCTCTTTGACGTCCGTTCTTCCAGGCCATTCACGTCATCCTCGCCACCCCGTCGTCGTACACACTCAGCTGCTACATGTCCTGGCTGCCCACACAGCCGACACGTTCAGTACCTGGCCAGCGTATGTTACATATACCTGTGTACGAAATTGTTCCATTAATACATAAGACGGGATCGGCCTCCTCAGAGACATCTTTACTGAATATGAACCTTCCAACATCCCAGCGTATAATCCTTGCATCCAACGTGCTACATTGACAGCATGAATGACTCCATACTTCTGAAAGACGTCACGAATATCCATCTCTCCCACCTCAAATGGGACATTATGGACTTTTAACCATTTATATGTAGCAGAAACGTCCCTGAGACATACCTCAACTCCTTGCATAACCACTTGTCTCTTGTCCTGATATGCATCAACGATGCGATCGTACGCCTCCGTGCATGCAAACTTGATGAAGATTCTCTTGGCTCCATTAAGCGAAATGCCATATAGTTCAGCGTGGGATATTCCCAAAGTGTCTCGTAGAATGGCTGGTAGCAAGATCTCTGCATTAGAAGGGTAGATTGTGCCTTACAACATGTCAACACAGTGTTAACCTGTCTTCTGTAGCCTTCCGCCATCTTGGAGAAAATAAAGTTTCGCCAAACTGCTTCCAGAGGGCTCTCCCAAAACACACCCGCACACGACAAAGGCTGGGCGTGGCAACACTGGGAGAAGTGCATACCAGAACTAGTGATAACCAAAAGTAGGGCCACTGGTACACACAACTCTGTGAGTGGCAGTGGAGGAAGAGCAGTAGTTTAGATCGCAGCAGCACTGAGTTGAGGTAGTAGTAGCCCACTTCTTCTAAAATGTCCACTCGCTCCTGTAAATTCCATACCAATTTGACAGAGTAGTGTGGTATATATTTTCCCTCTGTTTTCATGCCATCAGTGGCAGGAGGGTGAGGAGAGAGCTTTCTGCTTTTCTATACTTAACTCATTCACCTAGATAATACACGATAGTCCTTAATATAAGTAGTAGTAGTAGTAGATTGTTCTCAGCAGATAACATTAGTGTCTACTTGCAATTCCTCTGCTGTTTCTCACATATTGCCCCCTCATCCCTCTCAGTTTCTCTGTTTTTGTTCCTCTCTTTGTCTTTGTCTCTGTCTGTCTGTCTCTCTCTCAAGAAATTTGTCACCAACCCCTGCCCACCAGTGTCCTCATAATGCCCACTCACACCCTCTACTACAAATAAACGTTTCCTTCGCCACCCCTAGACACACCCTGACACCCACACCCTAACCACTCACACCCTGACACTCACACCCTGACCACTCACACCCTGACCACTCACACCCTGACACCCACACCCTAACCACTCACACCCTGACACCCACACCCTGACCACTCACACCATGATCACACCCCACGTGCTCAAACACCAGCAAACACATCTAGCACACTAATCATTCCTACCACATTTGCCACATCCGCACACACCTCACCTATTGCCCCCACCACACCCATTCTCCACGCCTGTATGACTAAGAATTCTTGGAACACATTGATGCCACCACAAAGATATCCCAAACACCCATTAGGTGAGTACATACACATGATGTTTGAGGTGATCTAGCTCCAGCTGTTTGCTCGCTGCTTCTCGATAATCGTTAATCCACCTGAGTAATGCATCATCGGACTGTAGGACCCATACGGATTTAGCGCTGTGCCTTGATTATACTACTTCTACTACTATATATGCGCGCGCGCGCACACACACACACACTATATATATATATATATATATATATATATATATATATATATATATATATATATATATATATATATATATATATATTATATATATGTATATACGCTAAACAATCACAGGGGAGTTGAATGATAGCTCTAGGCCTTTCGTGTTGTAATCAGCACATCATCAGGAGCTTGCAATGTAGCAGAAATGAGTGGGAGGTCCCAGCAGATTCGTTCGGTAGAACGTTCTTACCAAGAACGTTCCACTGAAGATAAAAGTCGATCGGATGAGGCATTCCCCAGATTGGCAACGAAAGTTTCGAGGTAGAAAAAAATGCGGAAATTTAAAAATATTTATAATAATAATAATATAATAAAAATATTAATGGTTATAATAATAACAACAAAATAATAATAATAATAATAGTAAGAATAACAAAATATTAATGATAATAATAATATAATGGCCATACCGGCAAATCACCTAGAATAGAATAGAATAATATAAATATGATTATTATAAAAACAATAGAAGTGATGTATCCACAACACCACTGGTATTGTAGTATTTACATTGAATACGCTGTACTGAATTATTTATCTTCACTCACTGCCATCATGGTGGACAGACAAATATTAAGCAGTCAACCCAGTGTTTCAAGTTTTGCTCTATGTTTTTAGGATTTCCTCAAATGTGGTCTAATGTTCGTATATGTAGATTTATACAGATTTTCTTAACATAAAAATCTTGTATAAGGGGCGTTTAGAAATTGATGCTCTATTAATATAGAGTAGTAGATAACAATCGGTACAAATAGATATGTGTGTGTGTATTAGCCATCTACATTGCCACTTGTAGTAAGAAAGTCTATGACACTGTATGTTAGAACAAATGTTATAATGATGATTATTTCTACTCAGGTGAAACTTTTTGTTGACGCTTCTTTACATGCTAAGTTAGGTAAGGTTCGTCAGGAAACAGGACAAGTGTTTCCTGACGCGGGTCTTAGTCTTCTTTACATGCTTTACCAGATGCGGGTTCCGTACTGGCGCTGCATACTCCAACATGGGACTGATTGCTGTGTAAAAGGCCGTGAATACCTCCGCGTTGATGTAGGGGTGTAGATCGAATCTCGGCTGCAGTGTCTACCTCTTAACTTGCCACTTGGAAAGTTTATTATATTGAAGGGGGAAGTGCTGAGCCCCAGTAATGACTGCTCATCGACTAGAGAATATAATTGGTGCTGGTAATCAGGTTTGAAGGGTAACCATAATACCCTTGATCATGAACCCTTCAGGAGCATCAAGGAACATACCTGGAAGACAAAGGTAATCGAGACTAACTCCAAACATTTCAAAACCTAAAAGACAAAATTCAACAAATTCGGAAATAGGTACAACAGACTATTAGTAGCTCAAGGCGTGGCCCGAGAGACAGAGGTCAACCACTGCTGTTACAACTAATGGCGTATTTACACGCAGACAACACTTTTATTCTTGTTAATAAATGTTGAGCCAAGCAGCAGTAATAGAAGGCCATGAGTGCGTCCACTCACCCCGCTCTCTGCCTGCTCTGTAATCTGTGGACAGTGGGAGGGGAAATGTCGCCCTTGTAGCCTCACTCCAGAAAGACTAGTTTTGCATCCAGCTCAGGTACTGCCTCACGCAAGCACAGAAGAGGAGGGGAAAGTCGCCCTTGCTACCTTACTCCGTGGAGACTAGTTCTTCTTCAGCAAAAGTGCTCCCTCACGCGGGAGTGCTGCCTTTAATAATAGCAATAATAATATCAAGAGAAAGTAGTTACCAAGATGTTACAGCGCTGATAAGTCACTCAGGTGTAATTACGACGACACAAAAACAGATCTTCCGTGAACCACGACGATTGTTGTTACCACGACGATTGTTGTTACCACGACGATTGTTGTTACCACGACGATTGTTGTTACCGCGACGATTGTTGTTACCACGATGATTGTTGTTACCACGATGATTGTTGTTACCACGACGATTGTTGTTACCACGACGATTGTTGTTATTACCATGATGAAGATTACCATTATAGGAGAGAAAGTGAGGGTGAAGTGGCCGAAAAGGAGGGAAATGTGTCTGGAGTCGGAAAAACGGAAGCCTGTGTTCAGTCTGAGGAAAATAGAAAAAAATGTGCTTATTTTAAGAAAAACGACCATTGTGTCTCTTGTCTGAGGAAAATAAGGAACATGTTTGTTACTTCAAGTCTGATATAAATCGGAAGAACGAGTTTCTTTAAGTCTGGGGAAATTGTGTCAAGTCTGAAGAAAACTGACAGTCAAAATGAAGTCTGAGGAAAATGGGGAAATATGTTTCAAGTCGGGGAAAAAAAAACAGAGAAATTAAGCCTATGGAAAACGGGAAGCGTATATAATATCTAGGAAAAACAGTGAGCATGTTATTTCTAAGAAAACGGAAAACATGCAAGTCTAAAGGGAGGCCTAAAACATGTTACTTGTAGAGAAAACGGAAACTTGTGTTAAGTCTATGGATACGTTACTTTGACTGAATTTTTTTTAGGTAATTATTTTAGGTAATTTTACACTATGTATGATAATTGTACTTATGTGTACCTGTGCCTAAATAAACTTATTTACTTACTAGGATAAACGGAAAGCGTATGTTAAGTCTGACGGTGTTAAGGCCAGAGTCGGGAGGTCCGGAGCTAATGTGGAAGCATCATGTTCATAGAAATACATTAAGATTAGGTGTTAAGGCCAATGAAAACGAGTAGAGTCTTACTCCACTGGTGGAAATAACGTGAACGTAGCGAGGAAGACAATATGAAATTGGAACGTGGGAAGAAGGCCAAGGAAAGATTGCACTACTGGCTATTCTTATCTTTATCAATTTTGAGGTAATGTTTACGTTATGTTCTTGATTTGGTTCTTCTTTTCTCTTGGTTGGGGTTCTTGTTTTTCTCATTCCTGTTGTTGATGTTCTTGTTCTTCATGTTTTTTGTTGTTGTTATTCTTGTTCTTCTAGTTAGTTTGGGTGATGGCTTTGATTAACGTGTTGTTGTTGCTGATGGTAGTGATGATAGCAATGTTAGCAGTGATAATGGTGGTAGCAGTGATAATGGTGTTAGCAGTGATAATGTGTTAGCAGTGATAATGGTGTTAGCAGTGATAATTGTGGTAGCAGTGATAATGGTGGTAGCAGTGATAATGTGTTAGCAGTGATAATGGTGTTAGCAGTGATAATTGTGGTAGCAGTGATAATTGTGGTAGCAGTGATAATGGTGTTAGCAGTGATAATGGTGTTAGCAGTGATAATTGTGGTAGCAGTGATAATGGTGGTTGCAGTGATAATGGTGGTAGCAGTGATAATGGTGGTAGTAGTGATAATGGTGGTAGCAGTGATAATGGTGTTAGCAGTGATAATGGTGTTAGCAGTAATAATGGTGTTAGCAGTAATAATGGTGTTAGCAGTGATAATGGTAGCAGTGATAATGGTAGCAGTGATAATGGTGGTAGCAGTGATAATGGTGGTAGCAGTGATAATTGTGGTAGCAGTGATAATGGTGGTAGCAGTGATAATGGTGGTAGCAGTGATAATGGTGGTAGCAGTGATAATGGTAGCAGTGATAATGGTGGTAGCAGTGATAATGGTGGTAGCAGTGATAATGGTGTTAGCAGTGATAATGGTGGTAGCAGTGATAATTGTGGTAGCAGTGATAATTGTGGTAGCAGTGATAATGTGTTAGCAGTGATAATGGTGTTAGCAGTGATAATTGTGGTAGCAGTGATAATTGTGGTAGCAGTGATAATGGTGTTAGCAGTGATAATGGTGTTAGCAGTGATAATTGTGGTAGCAGTGATAATGGTGGTAGCAGTGATAATGGTGGTAGCAGTGATAATGGTGGTAGCAGTGATAATGGTGGTAGCAGTGATAATGGTGTTAGCAGTGATAATGGTGTTAGCAGTAATAATGGTGTTAGCAGTAATAATGGTGTTAGCAGTGATAATGGTAGCAGTGATAATGGTAGCAGTGATAATGGTGGTAGCAGTGATAATGGTGGTAGCAGTGATAATGGTGGTAGCAGTGATAATGGTGGTAGCAGTGATAATGGTGGTAGCAGTGATAATGGTGTAGCATGATATGGTAGCAGTGATAATGGTGGTAGCATGATAATGTGTAGCAGTGATAATGGTGGTAGCAGTGATAATGGTGGTAGCAGTGATAATGGTGGTAGCAGTGATAATGGTGGTAGCAGTGATAATGGTGGTACCAGTTGCAGTAGTATTAGTAGTCGTGAGAGTTATACTAATTGTGGAATTGACAGAATGGCGATGGTACTAGTAATGCGATGGTGGCAATTGTGGTTGGCTGTAATTGTGATATCTGCGGTGATGGTGGTGATGTTGGTGGCCTTGGTAATGATGTCACTCACGTAACACCATTCTACTGCTATGACATACGCAGTGACAACTCCACACAGACACTGGTCATGACAGTCACTGTGGCAATTATTGGAGTGACATTTACCTGTAACTTCTCTTACGTAATACTGAATTGACATGGCTGATCAGTTTTTATTTTCATAAGTGTGAATAAAGGTGAGCAATATTTAGATAAGAAAAAAAATGTGATTTTTTGGTGTTTTGGACTTATATATATGAAATATTGAAGATGTTGCAATTGTAATGAATAGGCACTGAGACGTTAAATGGTGTTAAGTTTATTTTATTGTGGCAGTGAGAGTCAGGTTATGATAAGAGAGGAAAGGCAGTATTTTCAGGTATCAGTCAGTAGTGACAATAAATGTGTGATGCCATCTTAGTTGTGCATTCACCTCTTCGCTCTCGGGCCGGGAGGTTGTCCTGCGCAGTTGTTCCTGAATTTGTACTTAGCCCATCTACCGACCAGTGGCCCTCTGGTGGGGACTAGTGGACTAGCAGCAAAATGGCGGAGTTGTATCGCCGGCATATCAACACTGTCTGTGTTGAATTGGTAAAGGGAGCCATTTACCCTACCAATGCTGGAGTTTTGCTGCCAGCTATCATCAGGGATGCATATGGAATTGAGCATGGAGACATTTATGGCATTGCATTGAATGGGAGTGCGAGGATTTTCATCAAGCTTACCACGGCGACTGTGTACGACAAACTTGTGGAAAAGTACGAAGAAGTATGCCTCCCTGTTACTGCCACAGTGGAGGTGAAGCTCAAGGATGTCTCCCAACGTTACACTTGGGTAAAAATTAGGAATCTCCCATTTGAAGTGATGGAGCAGGATGTGAGAGCTGCATTTTCGGAGTATGGTGTGATACATTATGCAGCTATGGGAAGGTTTTTATGCAGGAGTCCCAGAAGGATCCTTCAACTTGAAGATGACTTTACGGAAGCCTATTCCGTCCTATGTAGTGTTGGAGGAGTTTAGGTGGTAGGTTTATGTGACTTATGCCAGGCAAAGGTGCACTTGTAGACTATGTGACTCTTATGAGCATATTGCGGCTGATTGTGAGAGGCGACAGGGACGATGACCATTCGGGAGACACCCTGGGATGAACCAGGGTGTGCCTGAGGAAGTGAGGAGGGACAGTGATGTTATGGCATCGGTGGGAAAGTGGAGTGACATAGTACAGGGAACAGTGGACGTGTGTGAGACCCTGCCGGTACAGTCGCAGGGAGTGGAAGTGTGTGAGGAACATCTTGTACAGGCATTTTCAAAGATTTTCTGAAAAACTATTTTTTTTTAGATATAATATACCTATGAGTAAGCCTCCTAAAAAAATCATAAAATTTCGCTTACTTTTCCCATAAATTTCAATTGCAGTAGAAATTATATTTAAAAGTTTAATAATCAAAGTGCAAGAGGAATTGTCATTGGATATGGCTTTGGAAGCAGTTTTGCCTTATGTATTGCAGGGACTGTTGGACAGTACCCAGGGGGAAGTGATTGAGGGTTCTGTGAGCCCTGGTGGTGGGTTATTGGGTGAAGTGGGTAGGCTGGAAGAAGACAGCCTGGAGGTTTTGCACTTAGATGTGCAAGAGTTGCAAGTGTCAGTGCATCAGGAGGATGAAGGGTTTGAAATGGAGGTTAGTAGTGATTCTCGCAAGAGGTCGATGGGAGTGAGGAGGATGATGTCCTGACTCCTGGTCAAGGGACCGGTAAAAAAGTATGGGTTGAGGCGTCTCATAAGGCATCCAAGATTGTAGATGGTGTGAGTGGGGCGAGGGGTACGAAGCACCTGGTTAAAGGTCTTGGGGCTGGAAAACAGGCATTAATGCGATCAGGGCTGGAAGGTCTAAGGGAAAGCCACCTCTGGCATTTTCAGGTGCCTCACGTTAAACGTTAATGGGCTGAAGGATGAAGTGAGAAGAGCATGGGTATCGGGGACTTTAAGACGTCTGGCGATTGGTGTGGCGTTTTTGCAGGAACATAACTATAAGTGTGGAAGAGATCTCTTGCTGCCTGGGTATAAAGTGCATGCGGGTTGTTCAGGTAAGTTCAAGGGTGGGGTAGCGGTAGTAGTGAACGAAAATAGCCCCTTTCAGCTTTTGGCGTGGGAGGAGGGGAGGGTGGTGAAGGTCAATGGGGACTGGGGAGGTGTGAGGGTGACTTTTGTAGGAGTTTGTTTGCCGGTTGGGAGCAGTAGAAGGATTTTGTTAGGGATCAGTTGGTTTTTTCTTGGGAGGTATGGCAGCGGTAGTGGTGATAGGGGGTGATTGGAATAGTATTACGTATTAGGAAGAAGGATGTGGAGCCGAGAGGGGCGGGATGTGAATTGGGCATGTTGAGGGACGTTTTGGGAATTGCTGGGGTTGTAGATGTGGTGGGAGGTGGTTGGAAGGTGGACCACACCTTTATTAGAAGGGGCTACGCTGCTCGCCTTGATAGGATTTAAGTGTCTAGGGCTGTGGATGTAGGGGAGGTGAAGTGTGTGGATGTGGGGTTTTCTGACCACAGAGGGGTTGTGGTGGAACTGGCATGGAAGGGGATGGTACGGTGGTATACGGGTCATTGGAAATTAAACATGCGGCTATTGGATGGGGAGGAGGGTAGGGCATGCTTTGAGGAGTGGTGGGAGTGTAAGTGGGGGCAAGGGAAAGTGGTGGAAGATGTGGTAGGATGGTGGGAAGGGGTTTTGCCTTTTCCGTGTACCGCAAGCCTATGCACAGTGGAATGTACATTCACTACTTTTCTTATCATGCCTCCTCTGTCAAGAAAAGTGTTCTTATCTCCCTCTTTCTCCGTGCTCTCCGCATTTGTGATCCTCAGTTCATTGAAGCAGAAATTTCCATTCTTCATAATTCATTTTCCCGCCTTGGCTACCCTTCCCATTTCATAGACTCTGCTTTCTCTCGTGCCAAATGGACTTTCTTCTCTCCTAAACCCTCTACTCCTGGGAACTCTCCTGTCCTCTGCCTTCCCTACATCTCTGGTCTCTCTAATCTCAACAACTCTCTCCATTCCTTAGACATCAAACTTACCTTTTGCCAGACTAACACTCTTCACACTAATCTAGTTCATACCTCCCCTCCCTCTATAGATTCTCCTGGTGTCTACTCTATATCTTGCTCCTCGTGTCCTCTTCAGTAATTTGGAGGAACTGGCCTATCTCTTTCTGACAGACTCAGGGAGCACAAAAATAGTGTTAGTCTTGCCGACACTAATAATGCTCTTTTCTGTCATGTCAGAGATCACAGTTATCCTATTGATTGGTCTTCTGCTAAAACTGTCTACCCTACGTCTAACTTTCACAGTCGCCGTCTGTTTGAATCCTCCCTTATACACAATTTTCCCTGTATGAATCTTAGCCCTGGCTTTGTCTCTGTAGATGCTTTCCTCTCCCATTACATTGTTAAATGCTCCAAACTTCAGAACACCCGTGACTTAACCTTATTCCTTCCCCTTCTATCTCTTCCCCCTTCTCTGGGTTTTCTTTCTTTTCTTTTGCCTTGTATTTATCCTTTATTGTATTTTCATTTTTTTCCCCACTGTGTTCTTGTTCTTACCCTATGCGGGCTGCCTGCTTCATTGCAGTGTTCCTTTCCTAGATTATGACTAACTCCACCACTACTACTACCACTACTACTTCCATTACCCCTCCACCACTTTCTTGTGCCCTACCCTGTCTGCCTGCCTATAAATACCCCTTCCACCTGTCCTTCGTGTTTTTCTCCCACCTCATCTGTGATCCTTAATTTCTCAACTCAAAAAATTAAATTACAATCTCTTATCTCTGTTCCTGATGTTATACAATGTGTCCCTTCTTAAGTTCAATTAATTTTCTTCTCCAAAAAGTACCTTTGTAGAATGGGCAGTTGTATTTTGTCTTATCTGTTTTCTAGTTTACAAAATCTTAATTACACTCTATGTCATAGTGAGTGAAAAATACACAGACAAGGAAAGCCTTTAATAAAACAATTAGGCATTCTTGTCTAATAAAAGCCGAAGATCAATTGCTAAGATCCCACCGCACAGGCGGTGGGATCTTGAAAACATGAAGCATGTGAGAGGTCAGGGGACCTGAGTATCTGTAAGATTATAAAATATTGAATAGTGTGGTAGTGATATTGAAGATGTGAAAGCACCATTTTTGTTTTGATGGTGTCTGAGGCCTGGATGATGGAAGACTCAACACACCACCCCACGTCTGTCGCGTAGGATAAGCTGCACCTTATTAGTTCACTATATCAGATAGGAGTAGCGATATCCATGTAACAAGCTGACTTTTTCGATACTGTCCGTAATATATGCATATATATGTTCCTGTATCTCTGAATTGAGATCATCATGCAGCCATCTCGCCTCTAAGGAGTATCTGTACAACGGGCGACCAATGCAAGTGATAACCTCAATAGGTTTTGAGATCACTAGTGCCACCACCCTCTTGCACTTTGGAAAATGGATGTAGCTGTAAGATCAGTATTGTCACTGGGGAGACTAACCTGTCCATGAACTTCTATTCATTCCCGAGCTCAAGGACCAGCACAATAAAGACGAGCAATCCATCCAGTTTACTCTACAAGATGAAGCGGATGACTCACTACCATTTTTGTTGATGTATTTCTTCTCGAAGCTGATAACGCCCTTAAATATAGAGTGTACAGGAAGCCGATTAACAAGGATAATCTTTCTACTATTCATGATCTCTGAATTAAGAGGGAAATTCTCATTAGTTTTTATCTCAGGGTCTTTATAATGTGCAGAAGTGTGAGCATGGAATGCCCTCACACTGAGCACAGACAGCTTTACAGACTTGAAATTTATCCTTCACATCATAGCATCTCTGAAGAGAGAAACCAGAAGCATTTTGCAAGCTCCAAGGAGAAGAGTAAAGTCGACAAGTGGGTTATCCTCCCAGAGGTAATACTGATTCCACAATTTCAACCACTATCGTAAAAAGCTACACTGACATAGCAATAGTGACCTCCAAAACGACTAAGGATATTATGCACCTTCGTCTCCTCAACAATTCACTTTCCATAGCTGGAGTTTACACTATTCGTGGTTCTAGCTGTGACCAACTATATATATGTGAGATGACCAGTGATTCTAACACACGAGTCCTGGAACACAAATGTGGATGTAAAACGGATAATGTCATCAATTCCTGCAGAAAGCGTTACTCTATTTATGGACACAACTAATTCTACGGTATAATATCATGAACAGGAGAAAGTGCCTAGAGGTTGCCATCTTCCAGGTCTCAGAAATCGTTAAACGAAGCCATAGTTCCTTCACAGTTGCAAAATTACTTGCTCACACCGTTTTTTAACATAGTATTTCAAGAAGTAATATTTACACAGATATTCTGGATTCCTCTCACATACTTAATTTTTTGAAGGTGACAGGAGAGGTGCACCTCTCCTGTCACCTGACCTAACCTTCATCTTAGCATCTTCTGAGTAAAGCTGAGTAAAAAGTCTCTTTCTGTCTTTCTGAGTAAAACTGAGTAAAAAGACTTTTTCTATCTCTTTGATTTACTACATGTCAGTATACTGCCTACTGTATCTTTAATCGTTTGTCCTCAAAATTTAATTTGATTCTCGTCAAACTAATACACTTCGTTGAAATCTAGTTCATATATCTTCCACCGATTCTTCCGATGTCTACGTTATTTCCTGCTCCTCTAGCTCTCACCCTGGCACCTACTTTATTATAAACTTAAAGAACACAATACAAGTGTTCACATTACTGACACTAACAACGCTATTTTCTATAATGTTTTGAGACCATTTTTTTCCCTCTCCTTCTCCCATTTCCTTAAATTCAGTACCATGGGTGCTCCCTTTCTAAACATGCCTGTCTCTTGCTCTAACAGCTCATACTTTCTTGAGCATCCTGTCATTTGATTCTCAGCCATTGCTATGTATCCCTCTTCTATACATTATAGAGAATGTCTTGTTGAACTGGTGCTTATTCATATTTCTAATGTGAATCTTAATCCAGACTCTCACATCCAGTCACATCTTATCTTTGGAACACAAGTGACTTTACTGACTCTCCTTTACCCAACTTTAGATTTCTCCTTCACTTATCTTGCTCACCGAGGTCTCTTGATTTCTCTTCACCTGACCTGACTTCTGGCCTTCTTTCCCTTTTCTCTCACACACGACTTCATAATAACCTAGAGCTGACCGAAACGTCGTCGTCAAAGTTTCATTCGCAATTTGTGGGTTAATTGTAAATTGTTCCCTTATACACAAATAACTAAAACAACGTATACTGTATATATTATATAAAGAACCACAATCACGTATACACCGGGAACAACAGCCATGTACTTACAAGAGCGTACAAAAGAAATACAATAAATTATACATGAGGGGTCACACTCAAATGCACACAAGAATAACAACCACATTCACACTAGGACCCATGACCACTTTCTCTCGGGTAATAACTCTCAGATCTGTTATATGGTCCAGTTTTCTAGTAATATCATACAGCATCCAGATGCCCAATACTGAATATTAAAAGTGGTAATAATATGATTACGTAATAGTTTTTGTTCAAGTTTGCTGAGGATAATTATGCTGGTGGATTACTGAAGGCGAGGCTTCCACGAGATTCCATCTGTCGTTTTCTAGGGTTTATGGGTCTTATTGTTCCAACATCTTATTCTATGATGATAGAATAAGATAGAAGAGGGAAGAAAAATAAAAAGGAAAATATAGACAAAAGTGGGATAAATTCGTGAGAAAAATGCTGCATACAAATCGTGGTGTTTTATATCCACATGCATCAATGTTCATTGATGAAAGTAATTGGGTCACAACCTGAAGGTACTGGGTTCGATCGCCGAGGCAGTCGAGACGTATGAGTAAGTCTCCTTACACATACTGCTCATGTTTACCCTCTAGTACAAACACGAACACAGATGTTAGTCGTCTCCTGTTGGTATACCATTAGAAGTGAACTACGGTAGGATAACAGCTCTTAGTTTGCTGACGATTAATTAGTGAGAAACCTGGTACTTGGAGTCTGCAACTTGACACAGTGATAGCAAAGATAATGGGTAATACAAAGACAGTGAATAGCCAGCCTTTAAGACAACATTTTGCTCAGTGGAACTTTTATCAGGTCATTGATTGATAAAAGTTCTCCTTGAGCGGAATATTGTAACACTCCAAATTGTTAGCACTCTGTCTTCCATCCATCCGACGACAGTCGTCGTCATAAATGGGGGGGGGAGGAGGAGGAGGTGGATGACCGACCCCCTTTCCTACTTTCTAAGTTCCTCTGTTCAACTTGAGGGATCGCTGTACCACCTCTTTGTTTTTCACTGTCATTTTTATATTTGTAATCCACGAGCACCTGGGTCGCTGTTCCCTGAGCCTTGGGGAATCAGTGTCGGGGCGACGAATGTCGAATGCTTTTCCTGATTGCATTTATGTTGGCTGTCAAGTTGCAAAAAAAGGTTATCGTGCGGGAGTGGCTAATCCAACTGTACCGAGAAACTTAAGAATAAGAATGGGTGTCATAAAGATAACTGTGTTGTTATTGGATTGTTTCTGAAATCACCTGCAATGAGTCTTAGTTGTATACCTGGAGGAGGTTTCAGGGGTCAACGCCCCTGCGGCCCGGTCCGTGACCAGGCCTCGCCTGGTCACAGTACACCGTTATCACAATTTTAATAATGAAATAATAATAATAATAATAATAATAATAATAATAATATTATTATTATTATTATTATTATTATTATTATAGGGAAGCGTTAAATCCGTAGAGGGTCACATGGTTCCTGGGAAAGGGGAGGCAATCGGGTATGATCCGACGAAGTGAAGGGGAGCTCCAGTTGCCTTGATCAAAGCCCCCACCGCTACCAAGGCACCTCCCACCGCAGAACCAAGGTCGGTGGAAGAGGGACATACAACACAACTGTTCATTTTAATGGATTTTAATGAATTAAATGTTTTTTTTCTTTTGTATTTAAAAGAAACTTTTAAAGGTTACCATTTTTAGTTTTCCTCTTCTTCCATTATTCTAACTTTCCTAACTTTGTGGTTTTCCTTCATTTTTCACTGTACCCCGTGGCCTGGTGGCTAAAGCTCTAGTTTCACACGGTGAGGATCCGAGTTTGATTCCCAGCGAGGGTAGAAAAATTCCGCGTGTTTCTTTACACCGGTTGTCTATGTTCCTATCAGTAAAATGGGTCCTGGGAGTTAGTGGACTGGTATGGGTCGCATCCTGGGACAAAACTGACCTAATTTGCCGAAATGCTCATAACAAGCGGATATAGAAATTTCATTGATGCAGCTGGGCCTGTATACCTTGTACATGTACTTGTAGAAATAAAGATATACATTTTTTTTCAGTCTATTTTTACGTCATTATCTGCTTTCTGCCAACCTGATTTTCTACTGTGTCTACAGATCTACCTGCCTCTTCGCACGTCTATATATTTATCTCTCTATTTGCCCTTCTTTCTGTCTACTTATCTAGATGTTTATCTCCCTCTGAATTCTCGTCTGTTAGTCTTGAGTATGAGTGTCTGTCTGTATGTTATCATTTCTTTTAGAATTGTAACTTCCGTTAAGTTCTTAAGACACATGTACAACAGTTGGATATCATTATGATGAAAGTTAGCTTCTTCGGTCAGACACAGAGGGAGCAGATGTAGTAGTGAAATAAAGACGATGTAATCAGTCCATCTGGTCTGGAACGATATATATCGTTCCAGACCATTGAGCTGAACTCTTCTCCAGGCTGAGGACTGACCACCTCAAATACTTTTCTTCTCCAAGGTTGATGGACTGATTACATCATCTTTATTTCAGTACTACACCTGCTGCCTCTGCATTTGACTGAAGAAGCCTACTGTATAGGCGAAACTTTTCATCAATAAAGATACCCAACTGTTGCACAAGTGACTTAATCTTCAACTTCAGTATAGAGCAGCGTGGCGGCCGGTGTAACACAATGTAACGTCGAATTAAGTAGAAAACACTACAGGATTTTCGACCGTTTAGCACAGTGGGTGTTACTGCAGTCTTGGGTAAAAGACATAAGTGACATTTTATTGTGGCAACGTTTCGCTCTCCAGGAGCTTTGTTAAGCCGTTACAAACAATACAAGGACACAGAGTGTATATATAGGTATTAGAGTGAGGTTAAGGCATAATACAATCTACCAACATCATTACATTCTTATTTACATAGAGTAGGGTAGTCTGATGCGGGACGGGGCCACGAAGGTGGTCACTATAAAAGTGGCTATAGGTAACGCACAGGTAGACACACCGGTTGTTCCCACAGTGCATCTGTTATCCTGTGTAGGGAAGTGGGTGTTCCCAAAGTGTAATATAATAAAATATATTATAGTTATAACCTTAATTTTTAAGGTATGAATCGGTAAGCCAGCGGAAGGCCTCGGTCAGATGACCAAAAGCTCCAGTGGCGGGTCATCATATGACTAAGACCCGTCAGGAAATACTTATCCTCACCTAACCTAACCACAGTGTATTTATGGTGACTAGGGAAGCCACACACTGCAGATGTAGTCAGTTTTAACCGGCGGAGAAAAAGCTTAACTTTCTTCCACAATGTAATGCATTAGAAACATCAGACATGAACAGTAAAAAGTAAGTGAAATCGTCGTGTGTTGCTGTGTCACTTCCGCAGGGCAACGGGTGCCTCGCAGCGCTGAGATGTGGCCTGTGATATACATAGTATATTATTTAATTGAAATGGTTGTTATAATATTCGCCAGGAGACAGAACAAGTGTCTCCCAACACCAGTTTTAATTATATTGTTGAAACGTTTAACTTTAATCGTCAGTGAAGTGAAACGATTTTTTACCTTTCTACTTTATTATTATTATTATTATTATTATTATTATTATTATTATTATTATTATTATTATTATTATCTTTACAACTATTATTGCTATTGCAAATAATAATAATTATTATTATTAATTTTATTTTTATTATTATAACTAATATTTTACATGTAGTCTAAATTGAGTCCTAAGAATCGCAATGCACAGCATATTAGGCTTGGCATGCATCCATTAATAACTAAAAATAACTATGTAATTATATATAATATATTACATGTATAATTGTACAGTTCTAATAAAGTATTATTATTATTATTATTATTTATTATTATTATTATTATTATTATTATTATTATTATTATTATAATATTAGTCATTTTAATAGTGTTATCATTTTGTGGAATAACTTACATATTTCATCGTTACTTTTTGCTCTGGGTCAGTTTAGGACTGAAATTTCCACTTCTTCAGTAGATGGTATATGAGTGGTGGGAGAGGAAGGTCTTTACTTGTGAAGGTCGCCCGGGTACCTATTTACTACTCGGTGAACAGGAAGGCGGGGGAGCGTAAGCAGGCTTGCCAGTGCTCTTGACCGGTCTAAGATTCGAACCCAGATCAAATAGATTGTTATGGAAGAAGGTTGAGCAGTGCACAACACTGAAGCTCCTGTTGTCACTGTGGCATTAAAAGCTCGTGCTGTGTCGGGATATACGGACATAAGAGAAGGAAAATGCATATATCTGGACCACTGGAGGTGAGGAACAGTTTCTCGCCACTCTGGACTATGTAATCCAGCAACAGTCGTGATCTGGTAATTATCTTACCCGGGTGGGAAAGCCCTAACTGTTTTTGTTTCTAAATAATTGAGCAGGAGTCTGCGATTACATGTAAGCTGCTTTGATCTTAAACTTTTTCGATCTGCTGAGAGACCCTCAGTGTGAAGCCGATCTAAACGGTGACTCGTGCGTACCATTGACCAATGTTTATTGCAATTACATGTTCCTTTTAATAACACAAAAGCCGACTCCCTTCGTTCTAGTGATATGTCTATGACGGTTACAAAAACGAACTCATAAATATGCAACCTAATGTACACAGGCATGGTTAGTAGAGGCCACCAACTGCGACCCAACAAAGTTTTTTTTTACCAGAAAACTCATCCAGTAACAGAACCTGTGTCAGAGTCTAGCTCTTGTTCCAACGGCTGTCAAGGAGATAGAAACCTCGTAATGAATAACTGTTAATATTCTGAGAAAAAAAAGGTGGGGAATTGAGTTAAGGTGAAGTAAACAGGAGTCCACAACGACAGTGGCGTAATATTAGATATTTATTTTTAATCAGAATATCTTACATTGCTTCATTGATCAATAATTGGTTGCATTAGTGCTTGCTTATTATTTGCATAAACTATTCTGGAAAACCAAGTGTTTTAAATTGTTCAGTAATTGTGCGGTTTTCTTGCTGTAAATGTTGTGGGCCGCAAAGTTCGAGGACACGTAGACACAACTACGTTTCTCAAACTTGTTATGATGGCGGCAAAAAAGTTAAATAATTGCCTACTTGGTAGTTTTATGGTGAACCATAAATTTTAGTGATCGACTCCTTGTGATTAAATTAATATCCATGGCATCTTTCTCCCGCTATACTTCAAATTTAATGCTGGGGGTTAGATCATTTCAATTTTCCACGAAAATTTAAAATGTCAGTTGAACATCTCACGAGGCCATAGAAAACCTAATGCAATAACTGCGCTTGAATTAGTTTCTCCACCTGACCTAGTTCCTGGACGTGACCTTTATCATGCAACTAGGTCAGGTGGCCTATTTATATACAGTGATACTTCGGTATACGTCCTTAATTAATTCCAGAAGGCTGTTCAATTGCCGATCTCTTCGAGTAACGAACGAATTTGTTCCCATAAGGACTAATGTAAAGTAGATTAATCCGTTTCTGACCCTGAAAATACACTTACAAAAGCACTTACAAAAATACACTTACATAATTGTTCGAGTTGGGAGCTGGACGTATACCTAGGTACCACTGTATATATATATATATATATATATATATATATATATATATATATATATATATGTGTATATATATATATATATATATATATATATATATATATATATATATATATATATATATATATATATATATATATATATATATATATATATATATATATATATATATATATATATATATATATATATATATGTCGTGCCGATTAGGTAAAACTTGCGATTTTGGCTTAAATAGCAACGCTCTTCTTGCCATATAAGACAAGCGAAATTTTGTGTATGCAATAATTTGCAAAAATCATTCTGAACCTAACGAAAAATATATTTCATTGTGTTTGTTTATTATTAAATTAATGTTAACGTATCTAAAATATATTTAGTTGGGTTAGGCTAAATTAAATTGCGCTTGTTGTAATAAGGTTAGGTAAGTTTTCAAAGTTTCTCTTAGAACAAAAATTTTAATTTTTACATTAACGTAAATGAAAAAATATACATATATCTTTAAACGTATAAGAGAAAATTTTAGAAAGGACTTAATTTTAAATGAGTTCTTGCTAATTGACCAGTTTTACCTAATCGGCACGACATTATATATATATAGGGAGGTACCACCTCTGGAACTGTCCTGGGGACTCTCATCCTCAGAGAAAAAAATAAACTTGCTTCAGGGAAAACTCAAAGTTCTCCCTGAAGCTGTTTGAAAATTTTCTCCTACCATCCCCTATATTTTCTATAAACTTTATTTAAAGACAAAATACATTGACAAAATACATTGACAAGAATGCAATAGGGAGTAAAACAACATAGATAACTCAGAGCTACATCTCAAATACTTCGTCCAGCTTCCCGGCAGTGGGCCACATGCCCAGAATGCTGCAGGCATTTTCCCTCTGGATCGCAACACTGAGTCTCTGAAAGAGGAAGCTGGCCGCCCTGTGGTCCTTGGTTTCTATGATGAGTTTTTCACCTAGCTCTTTGAGAAACTTTAGAGCACACTTGCCCCATGCTCCAAGGGTCTCCGACCCAATTGGGATGAAGTTATAGCAAGGGGGAAGGCCTTCATATTTTCGGGTCTTCTGGGTCTCCCTGTGGCTGGCAGCTCTTTTCCCCTCAGCTACAGAGTATGGCAAGTAGGTGTCTGCCATTGTGGCAGCACAGGTGTAGTCCCAAGCAATCTGCTTACCATCCTTCCAGGGTAGCATAGTGGCTCCATCAGGACGCTTTTAACTTCCGTCAGACCTCTGTACTTGGGGTTCCCGTTGGGCTGTGCAACGGGCTGTGGCGAGACTTCTCTTTATGATGTCGTTGACCTCCTCATGTCTAGCATACTTCCCTTCTGATGTATGACACACTAGACTATGAAGTCCGAATTGATCAGCCGTCGGACTGCCGCAAATACCACCTATGTTCGGTGAGTATGGGGGCGGCTAGGCGAAGAGCAACACCAATCCGAATGGCCTGTGGGTCGAGTCGAGTGCCCAGGGAGGAATTAGGAACAGCTAGAAGGAAATCTCCTGAGTGTGGTGCCTTTACCGTTAGGAGACGAGCTTTGTCCTTTCCTGAAGCGTTGGTGAGCATTGTGTTGGCGATTTTTTCCATGATCGGTTTGTCCCAGTGGGACTGTTTGTGCTCTTTGGGAGGAGCTGGTCTACTGGAGGAGTCTGCAAGGATGTCCCACTGCACGGCTGCTTCAGTGAACCTGGGGTCTTGAGCTCCTACCACGTCTCTCAAGCGTTCGGAACCAATCTTTTTGACTGGAAGCCAAACACGAAGACAGAAATGCGGTGACAGATTCAGTGCCTTCTTAAAGGTTGATCTCAGGAGTGCATCATATTCGTTGAGTGTTGGGTTGTCAAAAGAGGGTGCGCACCTCAGGAAGTAAGTGAGTCTTGGCAGAGTAAGACACCCTGTGAGGAGATACAGGGCATCATGGGAATCAAGATCGCTTATTCTCTCCTTCATTCTCTTCAGGTCATTCAGTTTGTCCTCGAGGACCGTGTCGATGGCCTAGTGACCCAGCGGAGTGGTAGTAGAGACTTCCAGGAGGATTGTTCGCACGGCATTGATTATTTCCTGGTTCGTTGTGATGATTCCACACTTGAAGGGATTAAGGATGAGTCCCAAGGAGTCTATATCAGTTGTCGTCACTTGTAATTATTCTGATTGCTCCCACTGTGTTGCCCTCTTCGATTTTTTTGCTAACCTGTGCGCAAATTTGTTCGTTTTCAGTGGATTTTTTTTCTTGGGTCTACCTCTGTGATTCCTGCGATGATGGGGCAGAGGGACACAATTATCTGTTCTTGGGTAGTTGCGCACCGCCTTGATGACTGATGTGGTTAGCAGTTTGCCTCGTCTTTCAGGAACTGCAAGACAGACATTGCCAAACAGGAGTAGGTTGCGTCATGCTTTAATGGTGCCTCGGGCTTCTAAGTTGGCGGAACCTCCATTCACCTGCTTAAGAAGGTCTGTGAATTTCCCTGCTGCATATGGGCGAGCCGCTTTAGGAATGTGGGATGGGGTACTGCTAGCAGTGGATTTGAATGCCAGCAGAAGGTTTTCACAAGAGAGGAGGTTGCCATTGGAATTGTCATCTGCCTGTGGAGGCTGTGGGCTGCTCTCTGCTGGGGTCTATGTGATCCTGCACACCCATTGTGTGCACGAATAAGGCCGGTCCTGTTGTATGCTCGAAACTCTCCACACACCTAACATGTGCCTCTTCTTTCATTGTTGGGTGTAGTGTTTCTCTGGCTTTGTGGCTGGCTGGCTGCATCATCTGCCATACCTCAATCTGTGTAGTAAGCCTGGGCTGAAGGGAAAATGGCACATGGCATATACCACATGTGGTTCATGGTGGTGGTGGGTGAGGAGAGGAGTCTCCTGTCCCTATGGTGGGTGATGGAGGACATATATGCAAGACAAGCCACGGGGTGGAAATCGCCAGCTCAAGTACTTTCACACTTCTCAGTGCGTCATCAGGAGCTATTCAATGTTGCAAGGGAGCAACAAAAGGAGGGGAAGTTTTTTCAGAGTAGTGCAGTGCAGGTGTGTCACCGGTTGCAGCCTCTCTCAGAATGTGGGCAACGGTCGGTGTCAACCCCACACGACCACCATCCCCCTACTCCCCAAATGGGGTAGGAAGGTTTTTGAGATGTCAAGTATTATGAAATTAGAAGATATAATAGCCAAGCGCAAGTTTTTTCTAGCCGCTTAGAACAGGTCATGTGACTTGTGAAAATACTTTTCTCATTATATACTGTATATATGGATTGCTATTATTCTGTGTAATCTTTTTAATTAATAAAAGAAAGGAATAGAATGTGCTCTTTGTCCGTTTAAATTTTCTCTGGGGTACTGGAATGTTCCCAGGGGTACTCAGAAGTATCTCTTCCAAATATTGTCTACTATCCTTCTCAGTGTCGGTTAATATGCCTTGGGAATCTTCTATACCATTCCAATAATATTGCTATGATCCAAATTTCTACTTCTAATATCCTTTAACCCACCTACCTATGTTATCCCGTAATTTTGTGTACCTGTCATTGTATGGTACAGTACCAGCTAAACGCGTTATATAACCATTCACAACGGACGTAGCATGAAGTTTTGGTGCGTAGACACAGGTCGAGCGTCACCAATCCATCATGAGACCACCTGGCATAATGAGCAATCCTGTGATTTTGTATAGCATTGTTGTTAAAGATTGTGCACAAAAGACTAGTAAATAGCTATGAAGCTTGTATAACCCATAATTTGAGTTATATACGGTATTCTTCTTATGTTTCAAGAGAGAAGATTCAGTTATGTTTCTTTCCATGACAGAACTGTTTGGTATAATAATTTGGGCAGCAGCCCACACTGGTGGGTGATTACAGGAACTAACGTGGTTAAAGACAGCATTCGACTCCTGTCCTGTCCTGACTGAGTATTTATATTGGGCTATTCTGGTTTCCAGAAATTTACCTGTTTGACCAATTTATGAGAGAGGACACTGAGTACATGGGACCTTGTAAACCCCACCAACTTTGTTGGAGGGTGTGTTGGAGGGTGTGTTGGAGGGTGTGTTGGAGGGTGTGTTTTTAATCAGCCTTTGTTTCACAGTCCCTTTTTGAAAGCAAGGTTTATATTGATCTTTTTTAATGCCTCACGTAGGCAAACCAGGTTCTCATTGAATGGTAAAACTAGTACACTTTTCCTGGCCATCACTTCTTTAGTTTCAGTCGTGTAGAAAGTCTTTCTTACTGACATTATCGCCTTCTCGACAAAATCCCTGGGATATCTCAGTTTTGTGGCTATGTTGAATATCTTGCTGGTTTCGTCCTCTAGGAACTCTGGACTGCAGATGCACAAGACTCTCAAGAACATTGTGAGGAACACACTACTGTTTACCCTGGTGTCGTGGTTGTAATAGTAGTGAATGTATGACGTCACATTGGTGGACTTCCTATAAACTGTAAATTTGAATTTTCTATCAACACGATGGATTAAAACATCTGGAACGGCAAAATGTTGTTTATTTCATGTTCTGTAGTGAACTGAATGGAAGGTACTAGACCATTGAGTCTGGGTAGGAACTCATTAATGTTGTGATCTTTAGGTCACAAGCAAAAACATCATCTACGTATTTGAATCAACTAGCTTTATCTGGGAGAATGTCTTTAAGAAGTCTGGTCTCATAGAATTCCATATACAAGTTGCTGAGTAAGGGGCTAAGGGAATTTCCCATTGCCATGATTTGTTTTTGAGCACAGTTTTTCCCTTCAAACACGAACTTTCAATCAGAAACTCAAAGTTTTATCAATTTAATTATTATTTTCGTGGGGTAGGGCATGGGGAAGTTTTCTAGTTCCTCTTCAAGGTACGAAAGCAAGTCAAGGACTTATATATATATATATATATATATATATGTATATATATATATTACGAGTGGGCAAAGTATAGCATGCTTTTTAACTCGTAATATAAATCAATATTCCTTCCTTGTTTTGTATCAAATAGGAAATGGAAACTTTAAACAAAAATCGATTTAATTTAATTAAACTAGAATTAGCTTTTGTTTGATAATTATGCTATAAATATATATACACTGTTT